>JAECUM010005390.1:0-126147 GCA_016617855.1 Megalonaias nervosa | reverse complement strand
TCCAATCATATTTTATTTTGCTCTGTAGTACTATTCAAACAAAAACAAATCATAATTCCCATGTTTTCACCAATATATACAACGAGAAAATGTAGATACAAGTGTATTTCGGTGTGTATTTCGTTTTTTTTCTCAGTTTATTTCAGTGTTTAAAGTAACCGGACCATGACTGTCATCCGCTATGGTCCGATAGCTTCAACTCGTTGTTGTGCGGATAGCCTTTGCAAGAGTACATGGCAGTCGTGTGTAAATCATTTTTTTTTGCATGATACTATTCTAATGCGTTAAAAAAAAAAAGACACAAAAAGAACGACATAGTCCACACCGGAAAATCCTAAGGAGCCCGCGATAATACAGCGTTGGAGTATATCCGGCCGCCGTGGCCCTTCAAAGAGCGCCAAGCTTGAGAGTGAGTAAGCAGATTTCGAGAGAGATAAAAATGTCTTATTTGACCTTGTTATTGAATGTAACACATTATGAGTAAAATCAAGGTCAATTTAGACGCTTGCAATATATCGAAGGTCTCGGTTTTACTCGGATTAGAATCCAGCATACAATGGTCACATTGTTTTATTTTTCAGTCACCGTAAGAACAAGAATTTTATGTCGTCGTCGACAACCATGGTTCGTTCCCTCTAGTTCAGGCTCAACAACAGGAGTGTTAACGCTTATAATATTGCGAGAAACAAATAAAATGAATAAAGTATAAAACTATTATGAAATCACTGACAGCACGAAATCACCTTATCGGTACTAGCCTATAAATTTGATAAATTAAACTAGACTTAGCAAGTCGAAGTTTGATTGTAATTTCGTGAACCCCATTAGTGCCTTAGTGATCACATGAGATGATGCTGTTCACGTGGCTGATCAGTCTTGAGAGCAAAGAAATGGAGGCCTCAGTGTCTTATTGAGCGGGAAGTATTAAAGGTGGGCTTGTGATCACTAAGGTACTTATGGAGTTCATGAAATTACAATCAAACTTCGACTTGGTAAATCTAGTTTAATTTATCAATTTCACTTCCCCCATAAGAGCCTTGTGATCCCATGAGATTTCAGAGCGAGGCTTCCATTTATGGAATAGATTAACAACAACTAAAAGAAAAAGAAGAAAACTTACATGTTGATATTAAACCAGATAACCCAAAGTTACGTTGTACATACATGACCATTATAAAATTTGGAATGCTGACAAGACCCTTGTACTGAATTCGGTCTGGTCTGTTACAGGCTTGTTATAGGATTTCCTGAAAGTACAGGCACTAGTCCAACCAGCAGCCTTCAAGATTGTACCCAATTGTATCCCTTTAGCACAGGATGCAGAAACAGATGCAGCCCTTGTGCTATGAGCCTGGAAGTCTGAGGTATTAGTGCCAGACTTTCTCATAACAGTC
Source organism: Megalonaias nervosa (assembly GCA_016617855.1). NCBI lineage: Eukaryota > Metazoa > Mollusca > Bivalvia > Unionida > Unionidae > Megalonaias > Megalonaias nervosa. The sequence continues at coordinate 124,753 of JAECUM010005390.1, read as the reverse complement.
TTTATCCAGTATGATATTGTGCTTTTAGCGACTTTTTTATGTGGAGATTGTGTGCCAATAAATAACTGTAAGAATTTCTCAAAAGTTTGGTCCATTACAAATAACACTGTAAACAAGATTCAACACAATAGTTTGTCATAGGGATAAGATTAAAAAACAAAAGGTTCCACATGTTTACCTGGTTTGGATTGTTTCAGCAATGAAGGAATGTGTATTTGTACACAGTTAACTCCAAATTTAATGCATTTGTCTGCATAAGGTGAAGCGTCTGACACCTTTGTCCTGTTAACAAAGCAAGCAGCATGACTAACTTCATAGTAAGTTCCTGCAATGACAATTGGTCATTGCCTTGTAAAGAGAGAAAATAGTTAAACACAAGCCGCACATCCCACACAAATGAGTACTTTGGAAATGAAGGCTTTGTAATAAACACCCCTCTCATAAATCTCTTAAGTAAAACATTATTGCTTAGAGTGGATTGAGAAATAAGGCTAACTAATAACAAAATTGCAGATCAAGTTGTATTTACAGAACTAAAACCTATATCTACTAATTCAGTTAAAAACTCTATAACAATAGTTACAGGTGGGTCAAGTGGCTAAATCTGTCTTTGATTTGAAAATAGCATCCACTTTTGGAGATAACCCCATTACTGTTTTTTAGTTGATGCTCTTCATGAATTGATGATGAGACAAGCAGCCCTTTCTGATAATCCTTGATTTTTGATTGCCATCCAGATAAGTGAAAACGCCCATCTTCAGTTTGTGGAGGGGGTGTCATCATTGCGGATTATGTGTCAAGTGTAGAATCTCTTGTGGACATGGCAATAGAAAACAAGGACCGACTACAGCATGCAGGAGGCTCGGAAACCAAGGTTGCGTTGTCCATAGTGGTGCCACTAGAATAACATCTGCTTCGTCTTGGGCCATTTTTTGCAGCACCGCTTCCAACAGACTGAAAGGTGGAAAGCAATAATGACAACTGTAATTCCATTTTAAAGAAAAAGCATCAACTGCTATAGCTTTTTGGTCAGGTCTGTATGAAACATAAAGTGGAAGTTGGAAGCAAATAAATCCACATCTATGTGCCTATACACTTTAATGATGGCACTGAATACTGTAGCACATAACTTCCATTCAGAATCCTCATTTTATGATTCTAGACAATCTGTCTGCGTCACAATTTAGTGTTCCTGGCAAATGAGAAGCACTTAACCAGATGCAATTAATTGCACACCAAAGCCAGATATCATGTAATAATTTATGCAATTTAGAAATGCAGCCCCCGCCCCCATTTTGTTCACATATGAAACTGCTACAGAGTTATTCTTGTAGATGCGTACATGCGTGTTCTTCAGTTCCGAACAAACAGATTGTAATGTCAAAAAACATGCTTTCAGTTCCAAGAAGTTAATATGACAGTTTTTCCTCTTGATCCCAATGACCACCTGTTTAAGCTTTGGTTGTATGATTTACTCCCCTCCACCAAAAAAAACCAACAAGTGAGCTGTCACTGGTCAAAACAACTTGTGGTTCACCATGTGAAATTACTTTACAAGTAGAGTGCACATTAGATATCCACCAAGATATACACTGTCTGCTCTCTGCTGAAAGTGACAAATAAGCATCAAAATTACATTTATGTATTTTTAAGTATTTATCTTTTTCATGTTCTAGATCTTTATAATATAAAAGTGCATACTCTGCACCTGGTTCGCTAACAACAAGCTTTCCCACAAGTTGAGCCAATTAACAAATAGTGATGTTCTGTTTCCGCAGCATGTCATAACACTGAGCAACAAGACTGTCTGCTTTATCTTGAGTTAGTCTGATAGTCATTAATAATCCATCAAAATTTGGGACTGGTTGTGCAAATGAGATTGTCATATAGTGTAAAACATGATGGGCAATGTCTATAAAAAAAATTGCAGGTGCAAAGTCATTTGTTGATATATGCATCTTCATGTGATGGCTATAATATTTTACAAAATTTCATAGCAATACCTAAAAAACTGAGGAACTAGTGCTAATGATTACCAGATGGAAGGATTGACAGACTGTAGGTTTGATGGACTCGAGGAATAATTTATACACCCACCCCCAACCCCTGCAGAGGTATAAATATGTTATCAATAAACCACCATCCAACCTATATGATAATTTTTAAGAAAATCAATGCTAAAAATATTTTGATGGCAAATGGGATAGTTTTGTGGTCTATCTATTGGGATAAATCATTGCATGTGATGAATATTTTAATAAAGAAATTATACTTCAATAAAACGAATTGTTTATATAAAATCATTTTTTTTTTTTATAAAAATCATTTTTATATCAAATTTTTCTATTTTGTAATTTTAAAAAATATATGTTTTGATGTTAAAAAAAAATAATAGAATCAATAGTAAATGGAACTCATATGCACCAGTTGCTGCACAGAACCAGTCAGTGGTATTAGTATTATTTATTTGGTTAAATGAACGTGTAATACATACAAATTTTAATACAGCATGTAATACATACAAATTTTTATACAACATGAAATACATACAAATTTTAATACAACATGTAATACATACAAATTTTAATACAACATGTAATACGTTCAAATTTTAATGTGGGGCACCGAGTGGCCAAGTGGTCTAAAGTGCTCACCATTACGGATCACTGCCATCTCACCTCTGCCTGTGTGGGTTCGAGTCTTGGGCTTGGCCAATATGGGTATAGGAGAAAGCTTGCTAGTAGCTTCTCATAGGTCGGATTCTTTCCAGGGTTTTCCCGGGTTCTTCCTCCACCATTTAAACTGGCCGCCATGTATAGCCTATCTTGTGCTGAAAAAGGCAGTAAACCCTAAAACAACAACAACAACAACAACAACAACAAATTTTAACACAAGACATAAGACAAAAGTAAGCAACATAAGAGCAGTATAAGAGGCATAAATAACATTTAAGACTATAGTAATACATGAGGTACACATTATGCAAATAGAAAAGACATGTTGATTAAACATTGCAATACCCTTAAAGCCATTACAGGGCTTATTTTCAGTGGGGTGCTAGCTGTAGTTAAGATTTAGGGGGCAACAATTTTGAGATCAACATATAAGGAAATAAGGAAGTTAAAAGAACAAGTTACATTGATTGTATAATGAAAAGATTATAAACAAGATGTACAAGTCATTGACAACCGTACAAAATAGACCACTACAAAAATGTTTGTACCACAGTGTACAATGGTATTTCTGAACATACCACACTTACTCACCCAACAAGAAAATATTTAGTGTACTTGAGAAATTCCATAAAATTAAATTTGAAAACAATTAACTGCGCTACTTAAAGTCTTAGGATAATTTGCATTCTTGGAAAGGAATATATGTACTTAACACATTAACCTGCACTTGTAAATAAATAAATAATGAGATTTTTTAAAATAAAAAATCTGACATTTTCAGTAAAGTTGGATTTGGCCCAAATATCTTTCACAACATCCCACTGTGGCATTAGTGACAAATGTCAGACATGTGATTATAATATCATAAATATAATTATATTTGTAATATTCAAAATTAATTGTGACAAATACACCTTTTGTGTGAAAAAAAATGTTTGAATTATTTTGCCATGAAAAATGAAACCATGCTGTTAGCATCATTAAATTTGTAACAAGATTACTCTGTAATTTCCGTACGTTCCATACTGACCACCAGGAAAAAATGAGCAGTATACCGGCAATGCTGGATACATCTACTGACAACCATGCAAACAAGATACATAATTTACTGACAATCATTCACACAACGTACATCATTCACTGACTACCATACAAGCAAGATACATAATTCAATGACAACCATACAAACAAGGTACATAATTTACTGACAATCATTCACACAAGATACATAATTCAATGGCTACCATACAAACAAGATACATAATTTACTGACAATCATTCACACAAGATACATAATTTACTGACTACCATACAAACAAGATACATAATTCAATGACAACCACACACACACATGCATAATTCAGTGACAGTCAAATAAAACTACACACATGAGAGCATTATCATCATGAATTAGTTCTTTACAGAACTTTTATTAGCAATAGATATAGATATATATATATATATATATATATATATATATATATATATATATATATTGTTACGTGTAGGCTCATACAAAGTAACAAAAGAAAAGAGTGAAGCCAACAAGCTTTATAAGTTTTAACAAAATAGTTTATTTCCCTAGAAAAACAAGGTAAAAATATGAAATAGGACTTACGGTTTGTAAATATAATCCAAAAATTAATCCTAGAATTCAAAAATATAAGTCCTATCACTAAACAGTTTTAATTGAATCTAGGTTTGAATCTCGAAGTTCCAATATGGAAGGCAATGACATCAGATGAGGTCGTTGGATTGATGGCAACAGTTCCTCGTTGAAACACAATTTATAATGTTACAGTTTAGAATTCCAGAATAAATTTCCACTAAGTTTCTTTGTCCAAGAATTATTATGAAGAAGAGCACATGTGTGTTTTTCAGAGAAAATAAATTATTAAATCCATAAAATAGAAGAAGTCTAAATCAACTGGCATCAACATAAAAAAAACACCGTGAGCTCCAAAGGTGTAAAATACGACTGAAAAATCTATTAGAAAATGTCTGTTTTAACCCACTATTTTAGATCACATAGTGGCTCATGTGACGGGGCTACGTGATCACTAATTTGAACAGTGCAGTAAAAACAATGCCATTTTACACATAGGCCAAAATACCCTAGCTAAGAATCAGATTCTTATGCTAGAAATAAATAAAAAAGAAAGGCTGTTTACAACTTAGCTAACACGTGGGCCGAACATGACCTCGGTAATAGCCAATCATTTTCATTCAATGTTTACAAAATCGGAACCAAGATTAAGAACTAGGTTAGCTAAAAATAAAAATGAAGCAAACATTTGCATTCTAAACAGGTTAAAACAAAAGAAAAATATAAAATCCAGTAAAAATATTATTCTTACAATAAAATGTAATGAAACAAAATTAAAAATTTTTTAAAACTAACACGCAAGCAATTTAATTAAATATACGTAACTATATATATATATATATATATATAATATAATATAATATAATATAATATAATATAATATAATATAATATATTCCTCATCCTTATTCTGGGAATACATTCTGAGTTTGTCCCATCCTTGGTGTTACATGTAACTTTGTAATGTACTCATTAGAAAAATGCCTGAAATAGTCTTGAATAAGAATGATCGATTTATGCAGTAACTGGTTCCATCTGGTAACTAGTGGATTTTTTTCTAGAGCCAGACTACTTTTTGATGCTTTTACCAGTTACCTCAGTTTGTTCCTAATTTGTGTACATTGTCTTTATTTACTGAACAATTTCCCGCAATTTAGGTATTTCTTTTATACATTCATTTAATTTTTCCCAATGAAATAAATGGACTTTTTATAAGTTTAGGTTAAAACATTCCTAGGATCATCAAGTTAATTTTTCCTACATCTACATACATCTGTATCATGGAAGCTTCAATAAATAAGGACAACTTGATGTGCTGCATGGACATGCATAAAGGATGCTTTTGTAGGATCTACCATGAAAGAATATATGTGGTGGCCAAACAATATTTCTTTAATTAAAATATTGCTAATCAAAGGTACTGATAACAAGCATGCTTTTCAATTGTAAACGATTTAGTTTAAGTAAAATTTTGTCCTCATTATCAGTAAATCTATCTGATGTATAATGTTGTCATCATATAATTCTATCTTTTTGTGTCTGATGCATTACATAGGCTGGAAACCATCACATGCCATCTTTCTTTGCCCTTCATGTTCATATACATGTTGACCAATTTTGTAAATGTTTACAGGCCATAAACTAAACTAAGCTGTTGACACATGGAGCATTGTAGCCTTACTTAGGATGTTCACTACAACACTTCTTAAAACTTGCAGATAATCCTAAATTAAATGATGTTGAGCGCAAATCCAACATGGCCATGCTGGCAGCCATGTTGAAAAAATTCTTGTTATTGCTACTCCACTGGAAATGCTAGTCATATCAACATTTGGTGTTCACTTAAAGTTTTTTGTATGAGTTTGTGATGGTTTGTATATGAAAATGGTGCCAATCTGACATCTAACATGGCTACCAGCATGGCCTTAAAAATCTTGTTATAGCTACTGCTCCTAAGGGCCCTGAGTGGCTGAGTGGCCTAAAGCACTCGCCTTTACTGATCGCTAACATCTCACCTCTGTCTGCATTGGTTTCGAGTCTCAGGCTTCGCCAGTGTGGGTATGTGAGAAAACTTCCCATGCGTCTGTGGTGTTTTTGGGTTCTTCCTCCACCAGTTATACTGGCCACCATGTATAGCGTATTTTGTGCTGAAAAATGGCATTAAACCCACAACAACATCAACTACTACTGCTCCTAATCAGGTGGTGATATTAACTTTTTATGACATGTCAATATATATCTGATATACAAAATGGCTACCATGTTCATATTGAAAATCTTGTTATTGTTAGTCATCCTGTACAGACTGTCAGATCCAGATGTGTTTTTTCACTAAAAGACTTCTTGTGATATGTAGATGATCCAAAATGGGCATGATATTAATCTGACATCCAACATGGCCAGTATGGCGGCCATCTTTAAAATATTGTTATTGCCACTTTCCGTGAACAGTTGGTCATATATCAAAATATGTTTCATTAAATGATTTCTAATGGTATAATGAAAACGATGTGCATGTAACCACCCAGTGTGTTTTTGAAGCACTGCTAAATGCTGTAGGCCAGTAAGGACTAAAACAAATATAAACTTACGTCATTTACGGAAACTGTAGACTCCACCATAATAGTGACAAAACAATGGAAGATAAAGAGAAACTTGTGGAAGCAGTAAAGACTGCAGCTATAAACTAATATTGTATTGCAATGGCCAATTTGTTTTAGAGCCAGAAACTTTGTATGTTTTGTTATTTAATGTCTATTATTTTGTGAATATGTGTGTGCACATTTGTGTCTGTGCATGTGTTTGATGATATATCAGTGTTGTGTCTGCCATCTGTTTTTTGTTTGAAAGTGTAATAAATGCTTCAAAGAAACATATTTTCTTTTATTTGTTCAAATTTGAATTTCATTTTCTATAGCTGACATGATTAAATAACTTGTTCTAAATTGGTCAACTATATTTATTTGGGTCACATGGTGACCATCCTTGCAACTACAAAACACACTTATTTTGAGTATTACCAATCCAAACACTGTTGAAATTTGCAGGTATGTTTTACTCTTACCAAAATATGAGTATCCTTAGCCATCTTGCAAACAGTTGATATATATGGATCCCATTATATGCGAGTTATTGAGGGAGAGGTCTATTCAGAGTGTTATGTCTTCTAAGGGTTGATTATAAGACAATTTTGAAGCTATCAGAATTGTTCAACTGATGCCATTGTGCCATTAAGTGTAGATACTGTTACTGAAAATAGAGAATCATTTAAATGACTTTCAAAAACGGCTCAGCAGAATATGCTTAAAGGTCTACTAGTGTGCTCACACACCTTTCTTTTATATGATAAATTTAATCTTCTAGATGTGATTTTTAAAGGTATTATGTCAAATACCTCATCATTAATGAAAATAAGGACCACTAAACATTGATTTTTTTATCGCACAAGGATAAACGCTCCCAGCCGATTTTGCGCTCGGCAATTTCCATAAGACAAAGCGGAAGTGACATGCTGTAGGGAACTGCATTTCTACTTTCGTTGTTAGTTGCATTCAGTAGATGGTACCATGCATTATCCAAGCAGTGACAGGCGAGATCATCTGCAGTGACCATTTGAGAGACAACGATTTCGATGCCGTCTGTAAAATTAAAGAGTCACTTGGTATTATGACCATCAGACTACTCCTGCCAAATGCAGTACCAAGCGTGTTTTCTTGCCATATAACTGAGTCCATGAACAACAGATCAATAAAAACCAAGGGTTACGGCAGGGCTAACAACATGTAGATCAAGAGAAGCTTGTACAGAAACGAGAACTAGCAAGGGTAAAATATTTATACATCTTTATCTTGCTATATTATTGGTTGTCAGCCCCTACCCCTTGCCACAGCAAAAAATGATCAATGGGAGAGGGTGATTTTAGTGGAAGAGTGTTTGCAAACCATAATAGCCCCACCCCTACCCCCCAAAATGAATCCTGCTTTACCATGACAAGCGTGTGTGTGTGTGTGTGATCCTTGGATTTTAGTTTTGCCCACTCCCCCATTATTATTTCCCCCCCCCCCCCGAAAAATTCATTTGCATGCCCATGCTTATTTCATGCCTGTTCAACAATAATAATAATGACAAAACAAGTTTTCTGCTAAAGCCAAAATGTTGTGAATACTTGATGTATTCATTGTGTTTAATTGTAAAGGCTAATTACCCCTTCGTGTTGAGGCACTGGGAGTAAATTACTTTGTTTGCCAGAATATACACAACTGTGTCAATGGATGACGGTCTAGGTCAGAGTCAAACCCACAACCCATCGCTTGTGAGTGTGAATACTAATGTCCGTTCAATGTGGAGAGTATAGTATTATTATTCACAATATGTACAGAACCATAGTTAAAAGGAATTTTTAAAAATACTTTAATGCTGTCCGTGTAAAGATTTTACCTTCTAAAGCTGCTCTAATTATATATGTATACTATATTTTGAGAACCAGCACCCGGAAGATAATGCACTAGAGAGAACCGAAGACAGTAGATGGTGTGACATATCCTGTGGTGCATTTTGATGTCACAGTGAACTTTCCATTCATTCCCTGTTTACATGGTTTGTATAGCTTCATAGTTTATATGGATTCCTAAGGCCTCACAAAATGTTATCAGCATATGAGTCAATAATTAAGTTATGTAATTTTTTTTATTGCGGAAAGGCTACAGTGTATTGGTAATATGTCAAACTTTATAATCAACCCTTAGTTGTAAAAGTAAGCAAAAAGATTTGGTGCATTTGTCAATTATTATTCAGACATGCAAAAGACTTCATGTGTGACTACCATATCTACTGCAAATGTCAGACTGATATGATACTTAAGAAAAAACAAACAAGCAAACAAAACATATAACATTGTATTAACTAAGGTCGGTATGATTATATGAGTGTTTGACTTGGTAGACCAAGCGCTTGTGAACTTGTTATTATTTAGCAACGATACACTTTAATTGATTCACATATTCATTAGAAATCCTCATCTGTGTGAAAACCACAATGATCAGAATACACGTCTACAATTTCACCTACTACACAGGTTGTGAAGTAAATGTCCAGCAGTAAAGAGAAGGAACAAAGTCATTGCAAACTTTCAAGTACTTCACACTCGTGCAAGAAAATGCGCTTACTTTTTCAATGTTATTTATGCATAAGTCCATTTTTAAAATGTTGGTTAACACATTTAAGGTATGTACAGATGATGTCACATTTCAAGAAATAGAAGTATTATTAATTTTGCTCAATACATTTTTTTTTCTCTTTTCTTCAGAACAATAAAGTGAAGAGTAGTTATGGCATGGAGAAAGACAGACAGGCATGTTCAGATACAGAAATGGATCAGAGAGAATATGAGAGCCACACATTATTTTGATGTGTGACATGTAGCCAAGGGTATGTAGATATTGCAATTTTTACTACACTGAATGATACCATTTGATAAAACTCGTTTACAAGCACATACAGTATTTTTCATGCTATGTTCCCAGACAGTGCTCTGACTGCGAAGATTTCATATGCAGAAAGGAAGACATTTTACTTGTGTTTTTGGCATTGTGGAGCACCTTAAAAAATTAATTCTATCAAGTGTCAGTGGTGTGTTTGTGATTCTGTTTGATGAATCCTTGAACAAGAAAATGCAAGAAAAGCAGATGGACATAACATGTCAGATTCTGGAATGGTGGGACAAACCAGGTTGTGACCAGATACTTGGGATCACAGTTTTTAGGTAAGTGTATTGTTTATTATTGTTATTTTTATTTTATTTTTATTTTCGTTTCTTTTAATTTTTTCATCAGCTGTCAAGTTTAGAAGTATTGATTGCATTCACATTTTCCTTGGAATTACTAAAGATAGGGGAATAAAAAAAAATAAACTAAATGAGCATAAATCATACATACATATATAATGAAGTGCAGGAACTAAAAATAAATAAATTGACACTTTGTACATTAATTATTACTTAGCATGGACCCAGGCAATTGGTGAAGATTTATATGTATTTATCCTCTCTGATTGCAGGCCATGCTACAGCTGATGACATAGTTGATCATTTCAGAGAAGAAACAATGAACACTTGAATATCCACAACATGGTGCAGATAAGTATGGACGGGCCCAATGTGAATTTGAAAGTTTTAGACATTATCCAAAGCCAGATAAATACAGACTATGGCCATGATTTAATTAATATTGGCTCATGTGGACTGCATACTTTGCATAATGCATTTAATGCAGGTGCACTTGTTACAGAATGGGGAATCGCTTGTGCAGTCTGTACTATCTTTGTAAAGATTCACCTGCCAGGAGAGAAGATTACCAGAAATTGGCTGGCAATACAATCATGCCACTAAAATTTGTAGACCATAAATGGTTAGAAAACGTACCCATTTCCCAGTGAGTATTGCAGGTGTGGGATTCAGTTGAACTTTATATGAAGAAGGTTCAGTCAAAACAGTTACCTAAACCTACCAACAAATCATTTGATGTAGTAAGTCAAGCAGTGAAGGACAAGTTAATCAGAGCAAAGCTAGAGATTTTTTGTTTCATTGCAACCATATTGCAGCCTTTCCTGGCTAATTACCAAACAGATAAGCCCATGGTGTCTTTTATAGTGGATGACTTGACTACAATCATCAAATGCTTGATGCAGAAAGTTGTCAAGCCTGAAGTTTTGGACCAGGCAACCACACCAGAAAAGTTGCTAAGGATAGATTTAGAGAAAACCAATCTTTTGACATACAAGAAGGTGGACATCAGTTTACTAGCTGAAGAAAAATTGAAAAGTGCAACCACAAGTGAAAAGGAAGTAATGGAGTTCAGAATGGAATGTGTGGCATTTGTGATTGAAGTGTTGAAAAAGATTACTGTGAAATCCCCAATCACTTATTCTTTGGTCAGAAATATGGTATCTTTGTGTCCAAGGAAAATGGCCAGGCATACAAATCTCAGCAGGTACAAATTTAAGAAACTTATGAAGTTGATTATTGCAACAAAAGAATCAATGTGCTTGATGGTGAAGTCATCCTGCAACAATATAATGACTTTCTTGACAGTATAAAAGTTATTGGTACTGATAAGTTTACAGGCTTTGATCCATACAAGGATAGACTGGACAAATTTTTTGTGGAGCACATGTCAGATGCTAGGTATGGGAAGCTGCTGGAGATTGTTAAGCTCCTGTTGACCCTCTCCCATGTGTTACATATATGTAATTTAGTTACTTGTGTGTTAGTTTTAAATTCTTTTTTATTTTATTTTTTGTTTCATTACATTTTATTTGTAATGATAATTTTCACTGAATTTGAATCTTATTTTTTGGAAAATTCACTTCTGATTAGAATGTAACAAGGTATTACATTATCAGTATTTTTAGCTCACCTTGGTTGAGACGTTTTGTAAACACTAAGTGAAAACGATTGGCTATTACCAAGGTCATGTTCGGCCCACGTGTTAGCCGAGTTGTAACAGCCTTTCTTTTTTAATTTATTTCCAGTGTGGGAATCTGATTCTTAGATAGGGCTATTCTTGCCTATGTGATAGTTGGCATTTTTTTTACTGTGCTGTTCAAATTAGTGATCACATAGCCCGTCATGTGAGCCACCATGTGATCTAAAATTGCGGCTTAAAACAGCCATTTGCTAGTAGATCTATCCAGTCGTATTTTAAACCTTGAGGGTTCAAGAGGTTTTTATTGTTGTTGCCAGCTTATTCTGAAGTTCATCTATTTTTTGGAATTTAATAATTTATTCTCTAGAAAACTACACAAGTGCTCTTTTTTATAAAATTCTGGGACAAAGACATTCAGTGGAAATTTATTCTGGAATTCTAAATGGGAACATTATAAATTGTGATTCAGCAAAGAACTGTTGCTTTCTGTACAACGATCTGACATCATCGTCTTCCATATTGGAACTTCATAGAGATTCGAACCTGGATTCAATTAGAACTGTTTAGTGATAGGACCTATATTTTTCAATTCTAGGATTAACTTTTGAATTATATTCACAAACTGTAAGTCCTATTTCATATTTTTATCTTGTTTTCTAGGGAAATAAATAATTTTGTTAAAACTTACAAAGCTTGTTGGCTTCACTCTTTTCTTTTGTTACCTTTATACGAGCCTATACGTAAGAAGAGAAAATTGGGGTTCTCGTCTTGGGATATATGAAATTTGGCTAAGATATTTCAGAAAATTGTTTTTTTGAAATTTAAATTCCCCAACTTTTTAAATCCCAAGTACTATTACATATTTTGTTTGAAATGTTCAGTGAAAACAACAGGCTTTTTTTTCACAATACAGTATCATCAAAAGTAGAGATTTTTTAAAATTTTACCCAGGAGTGTTGGAAATTTTGAAAATTGAAGCCCAGCTTAAAAAGATGGAATTAGAGTTAAGGAAGCTCGAGCTTCAGAAGGAGGAAAGAGAGAAAGATAAACAAATGCTTTATGAAAAAGAGGAGAGGGGGAAACAAATGCAGTTGCAATTAGAAGAGAAGCAATTGCAATTACAATTTGAGAAAGAGGAGAGACAGGAAAGAGAGAATGATAAACAAATGAAATTAAAATTTCAGAAAGAGAAAAGAGAGAGACAGGAAAGAGAGAATGATAAACAAATGAAATTACAATTTTAGAAAGAGGAGAGAGAGAGAGACAGGAGAGGGAGAAAGATAAACAAATGCAGTTACAATTTGAAAAGAGGGAGAGAGACAGACAGATGCAAATACAAAAAGAGAAGGATGAAAGGGAATTTCAGATTAAAATGAAAGAAATAGAGCTGGCAAGTGAAAAACACATTTCCACTTCACAAACAAATTCAAATTTTGACATTACAAAAAATATCAGGTTAGTGACCCCTTTTAGAGAAAAGGCAGTAGACAAATATTTTCCTCATTTTGAAAACGTTGCGGAAAATTTGAAATGGCCAAGGGAGCATTGGACTCAATACAATGTGTACTAATTGGTGAAGCTAGTGATATTTCCCATTCAATGTCAGTTCATCAAAGTGCTGATGATGATTTGGTTAAGGAATGCATCTTAAAGGGTTATGCGTTAGTCCCTGAGGCTTATCGGCAAAAATTCAGGAACTATAAAAAAGAAGCTGGACAAACTTATGTTGAATTTGCAAGAGAAAAAGAGCAGTTATTTAAGAGATGGTGCTTAGCCGAGAAAGTTGAACATGATTATGAAAGTCTTAAACAACTTGTATTACTTGAAGAGTTCAAGAACTGTGTTCCTAATGACATTAAGACTCATCTTGAAGAGCATGATATTGAAACCTTGGAAAATGCTGCTCTTGCTGCTGACAAGTATTCCTTAACTCATAAAGTTCCTGTTGTAGGCAAATCTTTCATTCAGCAGTCTACTGGTAGAAAGGTATTTCAGCCTAATACGACTCCTTCTAAAACTCAACCTGGCACAACTTTTAAAAATCAAGCTTCTGATAAACTTGATTCAAAATCCTTGTCTATTCCTATGTGTACCTATTGCAAGAAAAAAGAACACGTCATTTCTGATTGCTTCAAATTGAAATATAGGCATCAGAATCAAGATAGAACTATCCCAGATGCACTTATTTCTAAGAGGTCAAGGTCACGGTCATGTATTGAAAGCAATACATTTGTTGGGTCTCAAAAACCCCAGTCTGATTTTATTATGGAGAATTATGAACCATTCATGCGGAAGTGTTCTATATCACTCTTGGGTGTTTTGGCCAATCCTATCCCTATTAAAATTTTGAGGGATACAGGAGCTTCTCAGAGTCTTTTATTATCAGGTACTTTGCCTTTTTCTGAGAAGTCTTGTTCTAATGAGAGTGTTCTCATTCAGGGAGTAGAATGCGGCTTTGTTAATGTTCCTCTCCATTCTGTAAATTTGTCATCAGACCTTGTTTCAGGACCTGTGACAGTCTGTATAGTGTCTTCTTTACCTGTTCATTGCATTTATTTGTTACTAGGCAACGACCTAGCTGGAGACAAGGCTGTGGTTAATCCACTTGTAACTGACAAGCCTTCTTTGGATCAGAAAGTTGATCCTATTGAAAAAGAATCCCCTGATTTATACCCAGCTTGTGCAGTTACTAGAGCTATGGCAAAGAAGCTCTTGAGAATGATTTTGATAAGGAAAATATTCCTTTAGCTGACACATGTATTGGTCAGGCTTTTGATGAGGTCACTTTCACTCCTAATTTGGATCAATCAAAAGGTATTGATCACAATGATCTTCTTTTAAATACTCATTCTCTTTTATCTGATCAGGGTGACAAATGACAATCACTTGTCGTCGAATGGGAAAAAGATCCTGACATCTCCTGTTTGTTTCAGAGGCCATTAGTGAAACTGAAGCCACTGAAGTACCTGTCTGTTATTTCATTAAAAATGGAATTCTTATGAGAAAATGGAGACCTCCCAAGGTACCTGCTGGTGACGAGTGGTCAGTGAACTATCAGATTGTAGTTCCAAAATCTTACAGACAGGAAATACTTAGTCTGGCCCATGAAACTCTTCTGGCTGCTCATTTAGGGATTAATAAGACTTATCTCAAGATCTTGACTCACTTTTATTGGCCAAAAATCAAAAGTGATGTTTGTAAATTGTGTAGATCTTGTCATACTTGTCAAATGGTAGGAAAACCCAATCAGAAAATACCTAAGGCTCATTTGCAACCTATTCCTGCATTTGACGAACCATTTACCAGAATTATGGTAGATTGTGTTGGTCCCTTATCTAAGACCAAGTCAGGCAACAAATACTTGTTGACCATTATGTATGCATCAACAAGATTCCCAGAGGCAATTCCTTCGAGGAATTTTAAAACCAAAACCATAGTAGAAGCTTTGATAAAGTTTTTTCACTCAGTTTGGCCTTCCCAAATCTGTCCAATCTGGTCGAAGGTCAAATTTTATGTCTGGAATTTTCCAGCTAGTCATGCTTGAATTTGGCACTCAGCAATTCAATTCAAAAGTGAAATTATGGTTTCACAGAACTTTACTTGAGAGAAGTTTTGAGTCTTGTAATAGAGTTCATTTTCTCTTGCTCATTCTTCAAAATTTTCTTCAGATTAGATTTTACAGCCCTTACAAAGTTAAGAAGAACATGAATGAGTTAAATTATAATATTAGTACTCTGATCTAAATAAATTAATGGAGTACTAGCATATTGCAAGAGATAGCCAAGTAAATTATGCAATTAATTTAGTTGTACCTGTCCCACTCACTGAGGATTTAAGTGAAGAAATTCAATCGGGCTCGGTTGATCTTGGAGCGACAAATCTTCGGAATTTGGAAATTATGAAAATCTGGACCAGAAACTTTTACATTTGCAACAACAAGAAAGGAATGAACTTAAACAGTTATTATTTGAATATGAGCACTCGTTTCCAGATATTTCTACGAGGACAACCAAATTTTTCATGACGTTGAAATTGTAGATTCAAAACCTTTGAAACAACATCCATACAGGATGAACCCTCTCAGATAGGAATACTTGAAAAAGGAAATTCAGTATTTACTGGACAATGATTTCATAGAGCCTAGTAAAAGTGACTGGAGTTCACTATGTATACTTGTTCCGAAACCAGATAAAACTTTCCGTATGAGCACTGATTATAGGAAGGTGAACAGTGTGACAAACACAGATTCATTTCCATTACCAAGAATCGATGACCGTATTGATAGAATTGGAAATGCCAAGTACGTCACCAAATTTGACTTTCTGAAAGGATTTTGGCAAATTCCACTAACGGAAAGAGCAAAGGAAATTTCGGCATTTATGACTCCAGATGGATTCTACCAATATAAAGTAATGCCATTCGGATGAAGGGTTCCCCAAGTACTTTTCAACCCTTGATGAATATGATCACCTCTGGTCTAGATAATTGTGATGCTTACATTGATGATGTCATCCTCTACAATGACACCTGGAAAAAACATCTTGCAACAATTCGAAAATTCTTTGACAGAATCACTGATGCAAGTTTGACAATCAATTTATATAAAAGTGAGTTCTGCTTGTGTAACATTTCTAGGTCATATTGTGGGACATGGACAAGTTAAACCTATAGATGCTAAGGTCAAGGCTATCTCTGATTTCCCTGTGCCTGTCAGTAAAAAGCAGCTGATGCGATTTTTAGGTATGGCTGGATACTATTGGAAATTTTGTTCCAACGTTTCTAATATTGCTGAACCCCTGACAAACTTGTTGAGCAAGAAAAACAAGTTTCTTTGGACTGTAAAATGTCAGGAGGCTTTTGATAGGTTAAAAGCCATACTTAAAAGTGCACCAGTTCTTACAGCTCCAAATTTCAGTCATTCTTTTAAACTATCTGTTGATGCAAGTGATGTTAGGGTTGGAGCAATATTGATTCAAGAAGATAGAAATGGTATTGATCATCCAGTGTCCTATTGCTCTAAGAAATTAAATAAGCACCAACCGAATTACTCAGCAATCGAGAAGGAATGTTTGGCTTTAATATTGGCATTACAGCATTTTGAAGTTTACATTAGTTCAGCCCCTTCTCTGGTTGTTGTGTTTAGTGATCACAACCCCCTAACTTTCATTGACAAGATGAAAAATAAAAACCATAGATTATTAAGGTGGAGTTTGTTTTTACAAGAATATAATCTTGACATCAGGCGCATCAAAGGAAAAGACAATTTAATTGCAGATGCACTTTCCTGTGTATAGAAATATTATTTCATGTACATGTTGTATAATTCATAAGAGTTTTCTTAATTTTCTTTTACCTTTTATATAATTAACATATGGTAAAAAGAAAGCTTTATTATATAAATCTTTTTCTTTATGGGGGGAAGTATTGCATATATGTAATTTAATTACTTGTGTATTAGTTTTAAATTGTTTTTTTATTTTATTTTTTGTTTCATTACATTTTATTGTAATGATAATTTTCACTGGATTTGAATCTTATTTTTTGGAAAATTCACTCCTGATTAGACTGTAAAAGGTATTACATTATCAGTATTTTAACTCACCTTGGTTGAGACGTATTGTAAACACTAAGTGAAAATGATTGGCTATTACCAAGGTCATGTTTGGCCCACTTATTAGCCGAGTTGTAACAGCCTTTCTTTTTTAATTTATTTCCATTGTGGGAATCTGATTCTTAGATAGGGCTATTCTTGCCTACATGATTATTGGCATCTTTTTTTACTGCACTGTTCAAATTTGTGATCTCATATCCCGTCACGTGAGCCACCATGTGATCTAAAATTGCGGCTTAAAACAGCCATTTGCTAGTAGATCTATCCATTCGTATTTTAAACCTTGAGGGCTCAAGAGGTTTTTATTGTTGTTGCCAGCTTGTTCTGAAGTTCATCTATTTTTTGGAATTTAATAATTTATTCTCTAGAAAACTACACAAGTGCTCTTTTTTATAAAATTCTGGGACAAAGACATTCAGTGGAAATTTATTCTGGAATTCTAAAAGGGAACATGATAAATTGTGATTCAATGAGGTACTGTTGCTTTCTGTACAACAACCTCTTCTGACATCATCGTCTTCCATATTGGAACTTCATAGTGATTCGAACCTGGATTCAGTTAGAACTGTTTAGTGATAGGACTTATATTTTTCAATTCTAGGATTAACTTTTGAATTATATTCACAAACCGTAAGTCCTATTTCATATTTTTATCTTGTTTTCTAGGGAAATAAATAATTTTGTTAAAACTTACAAAGCTTGTTGGCTTCACTCCTTTCATTTGTTACCTTTGTACGAGCCTACACATAACACATGGACAAGCAACAGTAGAGCATGGCTTTTCTGTAAACAAGGAAGTAGAGGGAGAAAATTTGAAGGGGCAAAGTTTGGTTGCACAGAGGATCATATGTGATTATGTTAGAAATGTGGGAGGAGTACTGAATGTTCCAATCACCAATCAGCTTCTTGTAAGTGCAGCTTCAGCAAGACAGAAGTATGAAACTTATTTAGAGAAGGAGAGGGAGAAGAAGCAGTCTGAGTCTGGGCAGAGGAAAAGAAAGCGTGTTCTTGATGACAATGAAGATCTGAAAAGAAGAAAAAAGCAGGCCAGATTAGATTATGAAATACTTGTGAAGAAAGCAGATGAACTGTCTTTAAAAGCAGAAAAAACACTAAAGTGGCAACTTCTTTCACAGGCCAATGCTAATAGAAAAGGAGCTGAGGAGAAACTTGGAATTTATGAAGGTCTTTGCAATAAGCTGGATGCTAAGATCAAGGAGCTGAAGAGAAATTAAGTACAGAGGAAGAACTTGTTAATAAACTTTTTGTTTAACTTTTTGTTTATTGTACCTATGTTAGTGAACTTTATTGGGAGAGGAAAATGCAGTTACATGAGCCACAAGACAGTCTGAAGATTGTTCCAAATGTAGATATCTATGGTGAATTCAGATATAAGACTCCTTGAAAATCAAAATAAAGTCCTTGAAAAGTCCTTGAAATTTGTCATATTTTACCTGTATGAACCATGAGTAATATAACAGTTCTATAAAGTTATATTTAAGTTGGACAGTGAACATATCACTAGGAATACAGTCAGCCCCCCTCCTCCCCGGCCCTGTACATACACAGAAGGGAGAAACTAACTAAAGCAAAGCAACTCAAACTTGAAAGTTTTTAATCAAAATCAAAACAAAGCTAACACAGAGTCTTTTTTGTAGCACATACTCAAAATCATATCGCTACAAAAATTATTATTATTATTATTATTATTATTCATTCATTCATTAAACTATGATTTATATGTATGTTAAATTGAATACTAATTAAGTCTTGTTTCCAATTCCATTAATTCTCTTTGGTAAATTGTCAGTATGAATATAGGAAGTGGATGACATTTTTCAGTTTCTTGAATTACTTAGGTAACAATTTTTTTTTTCAGACTATGTTGAAGAATTGATGATAGTGCTGGAGGAAGTGGTCAGGAAGTCATAGTCAGGTGATAGACAGTTATTGCCACCTCTATGCAGCCATATATTTATTATGACTGAAAATAGAATATACAGCAAAATTTTAAACTTGAATAAAGTTATGTTATTTCATGTATTCCTGTTTCTGTTACTTATTTCATGTTTTCAGAGTCAATGCCTTTAGCATAAAATTATATTTTACTACAACCATTGTTAGGAAGCTAAATGAATCAAATGTGAACATGAACAGACAGCAATATATTTTTAATGTCATAGTATAGAATCTGTTCAAGAAATGAAATTATAGAGGATTAAAGAATTTTTCATGAGAATTTCCAAGATAATGGACGAATGATTTTAGCACGATCTATTATCAAAATGAAAGGTTTGGGTAAATATTCCACACTCAAGTAAAGTGATAATACTGATACATTTTGTTAATAAAGGAGGGATTTTATGAAAAGGAATTTTAAGCATAATTTTCACATGCATATAAAGAAATCGCTTGTCCCAAAATTGACCCTGATAGTGGCACCATAACTACAGTAAGAATATTTTGCCTACAAGTGTTCATGTACTCGGACAGGATTTCCTTGCAATTTCCATATTGCTGAATGAAGGCACAGTATGCTGCTTCCAGGACATATTCATCCAAGCAAACTGTATGAAATCTTGGAAGATCAATGATACAATCCACCTTGACCTCCTCAGTCTTATTCAAAATCATAATCTCTTTACAGCATCTACACTTCTCGACTTTCTTTACTGCTGCAATTTCTACAGGTACATGAATATACATGGTAAATACACTACATTATTCATTATTGTGTTAGATAGCAAACTTTTGGATAAAATGTATGAGAAGTTCTTGCATGTTAAAGTATGATATATATATATATATATATATATATATATATATATATATATATATATATATATATGTGTGTGTGTGTGTGTGTGTGATGCATGGTTTGACTTTTGTTCTTCCTTTGGTACAACAATAACATAACAATAATCAGCAATATATTATTATTATTATTATTATTATTATTATTATTATTATTATTATTATTATGTATTATTATTTATATCAAGATTTGTTTCCCCATAAAACTGTATACTTCCTTTGCCACTAGTATTGTACACCTAGACCCACAGAGAAAATATATGCTTGCTGAACATCTGGATACACCAGGTCTATGATTACTTTTTTTTTTTTTAATAAAAATCTTCACTTTTACTATCTGTGGAGGGTAGTAAACAATCACACCCAAAGTACATTCGGGGTTTGCATTTCATCACGGTTTAAAAGAACAAACTTGTCATAAAGTTAATAAAGTATTTATTTCTACACCTCTCACAGTCTGAGTCTTAAGTGTTTAAGTGTTTAACTTTTAACACCACTAGTTACTGATGAACTACGCCCACATGACAATCTGCTCTGAAGACATCCAAGTTTCCCCCAAATTTGTGCCCTTCTCTTTTCATTATGAAATTGAAATAACAGTAATGAAAGAATAATAAATAGTAATTGCCATAATGATAATAGTAATAACCAGAATGAATAGTCCAAGCTCTACTCAGCCTCATTATGCCCTATGTCCTCTTTAGGGTCCTCGTCCACGTTCTCGTCTCGTTTGGGCTTAAATGGGTACTGTCTAACCGCAGCAAGCAGAATTTTCTCATGATTCATTGCATTCACCATCTTCTAGGAGTTCACCTATCTCACACGACTGTTACGTGTAGGCTCATACAAAAGTAACAAAAGAAAAGAGTGAAGCCAACAAGCTTTGTATATTTTAACAAAATTATTTATTTCCCTAGAAAACAGACAAAAATATGAAATAGGACTTATGGTTTGTGAATATAATCCAAAAGTTAATCCTAAAATTGAAAAATATAAGTCCTATCACTAAACAGTTCTAATTGAATCCGGGTTCAAATCTCTATGAAGTTCCAATATGGAAGGCAATGATGTCAGATGAGGTCGTTGTACTTATGGCAACAGATCTTCGTTGAATCACAGTTTATGTTTCTGTTTAGAATTCCAGAATAAATTTCCACTGAATTTCTTTGTCCCAGAACTTTTCATAAAAAAGTACACTTGTTTAGTTTTCTAGAGAATAAATTATTAAATCCCATAAAACAGATGAACTTCAAAAAACAATCTGACATCAACAATAGAAACACCTTGTACCCTCAAGGTGTAAAGATACGACTGAATAAATTTAATACCAATTGGCTGTTTTAAGCCTTGATTTTAGATCACATGGTGGCTCACATGATGGATTACGTGACCACTAATTTGAACATCGCATTAAAAAAAATGATAATTTGCACACGTGCCTTAAAAGACTAAGTGAATCTTACTATAAGATTCAATGATAAAAGTTGTTTACAAATTAGAGCCACCACACAAGCAAAAAATGACCTTGGCAATAGCCAATCGTTTTATCTTGATGTTTACAAGATCTATGAACCAGAGTGAGCTAAAAATGGTGCTTAAGTCATACTTGTGTGTTCTAAACAAACTGGATTTACTGGGAAAAATATCAAATCCTGTGAAAATAATCATTACAATAAAATGTAATGAAACAAAAATATAATAAACTAACACACAAGTAATTAAATTACATATACGTAACACGACAAAAATGAGTATGACAAATTTGAGGTAAATTCGCTTGAATCATCACTAAATTCAGCCATCATCACCACATACACTAAACTTGAGGGACTTCCCGACAATACGTCACTTCCGGAAATCCTATTATCACCTGAAGTATACAGATATTTCCAAAGCGTTTTCCGTAAAACATTGATAAATGCACACATTATCTTCTTTTCTTCTCTGTGAGTTAAAATACGCATTTTTAATGCACATTTCTGAGTTATTTAGCGAAAAATGAACATTCTGATATATAGTGTGTATTACACTCTAGTAGACCTTTAATTTGATACTTTCACGTTTATATAAGTGATGCTGAACCACCCTTAAATATGGCTACCATTGCTAAAAATAGAAAATCCTATAGATGGCTTTCTGAAGCGGTTCAGCAGAATTTGCTTAAATTTGATAGAAAGCATCCTGGCATATGTTGCTTTCTGGTTATACAAATTGATGCTAAACCACCCTTAAATATTGCAACCATATACTCTCAAATATGGTTACCATTACTAAAATTAGAAGAATATTTAAAAAAATTTCTCAAAACCTGCTCAACATAATTTGGCTAAATTTGACAAAATATATCCAGGCATAGGTGGCTTTCAATTTTATACAAAGGATGCAGATCCATTATCAATATGGCCACTGTTACTAAAAATAGAACAACCTTAAAACAAACTTTTCTCCAAGAACCACTAAACAGAATTTAAGAAAATTTTGACAGAAGGCATCTTGATATAGATGTCTTTCAGTTGTGTACAAATGATGTCAAATATGGCCAGCATTACTAAACAGAACAGAAATGCGAGGGACTTCAGAATATGATCATCAGAATTTAACCAGATTTGACAAAAAACATTCTGGCATTAAAGGCTTTCACATTTATAGAAAAACAGAAAGAATCCAGGCATAGAGGCTTTTTCAGTTTTTGACAAATGATGTTGATGTGCCATCAGATATGGGATGAAGATTTAAAAATGCTAAAATCCTTCAAATAATTGTTGCCATAACAGATGAAATCAAAAGCATTGGAAGAAATGTATACAGAAATCACCCTGTTGATGCAGTTTTTTGTAGCCAGCTGGTCTGTGTATTTGTTTTGTACATAGGCAGATTTCAGCTAGGTGGGTGATCCCAGGCCAGCTTTGCCAGATTTTCATCAGATTTGGTATTTAAGCTCATATCGTTAAGACATTGGATGTGTTTTGTTATGAGCAACATTTTTGCATATTAATGAGGTGATCTTGGATCATATTGGCTGAGCTTATGAACTGTCTAGTGGCCATATTTCTAATTAAATTTTCATCAGGTTTGGTAATATCATCTTGATCTTGGATGAGTTTCATTATGAACCAGCATCCATGCCTATGAATGATGTGATCTTGTATTTGATTGGCTGAGTTTGTGAATATTCTCGAGGCCATATTCAGGTAAGATTTTGATCAGATTTTGTATTTAAGCTTATAAATCTCAGATGATTCGATTATATGTGACATCTGTGCATATTTCTAAGCTGATCTTGCATCTGATGGCTGAGCTTGTGAGCACTCTAGAGAGCATATTTCAAATCAGATTTTGATCAGACATGGAATGTAAGCTTATATAATCAAAATCTCGGATGATTTTTAGTATAAACAACCTCAAAGCATATTATTGATGTGGTTTTGCATCTTACTCCAGGTTGAGCTTGTGAACACTATAGTGGTCATATTTCTCCACATATTTTGATCAGACTTGTTATGTAAATTTGTATCATCAAGATCTCGGATGACTTTTATTGTGAGCATGATCTGTGAGTGTTGATGAGTATGCAGGCTGACCAGATGGTGGGAATCAGACCTGCAACTTTCAGGTCATGAGTCCAGTTTCTTGGACAGACCCATAAATCCATGCTGACTGCGCAGATGAACACTTTTGTAATGTAAAGTAAGTATGTATACTTTAAGGTTGGGGCTGTGAACACTTTCTAAGTTATAAATCATGGCCTAGTCCATATGTGGCAGTAAGAGATCCAGGGGATATTGATGTTGTTTGTGTAAATAACTAGGCCTTTTTATGCTGAGAAAGTGATCCTCTGTATATGGTCTAGAAAAGAAGATGAATGACATGAGTATTAAGAGACAATGTAGCAACTATGTGCTCCATGTGTTTCTTTCTCCTGTACAGATGCAATATCTATGTGAATTTGTATTCACAAGTTGACATACAGTATATCAACTATCCATGTGAGTTTTTTCAAACCCACTTTGGTCTCTTGTTATTATAATGGAGCACTTAATCTGGTATGTAATTACATCATGAAGAATGATACAATCATCAGTGAAAACTAGATCACTGTGACCTATATTTCATAGTTCATTGATCTGTGCTTGAATTTGCATTGAGCTCATTTTCTCAAGGCTAGAGTTTGCATTTAGCTCTTTTTATACACAGTGTTTCTCATAGAGTCTGATAAATTGGTAATTAGATGTGCCATTTGGATTGAGCTCAGTTTCTTTGTGCAGCGTATGTACTGAGGTAAGTATGTCACACATGTAGTCACACAAGTTGGTTGTTAGATGTGTCTGTCTCTGGTTCAAAGTAAACCCAAAAAATCTACCAAGACTGGTACCCTGTGAATAAAAATGAATTTACAATATACATTGATTGCAATCTGGCCATACTGCAATTAGTAGTTTTATTGTTTAGAGGTGATCTAACGACAATCCATGACTTTTACTTGCAGGCTAAACCAGGTTAGCTGCATGTCTGGTTGGTTTATTGGATTTTATCCTTCATCTCGTCCTGATATACTTGTAAAATTTGGGAATAAAAATGTTTATATGGTTTTTGCAAGAAAGGCTTAGTGATAAAACAAAAAGCCTTGAGGGATTTTATTCACCATCAGAGTCTCAAGCACGATGGAATTAAAACAAAGTCAGACAGCCTCTTTGAATCACCCAGATAGCAGTTGTTTGTTTTTTTGGATTGCATGCCAGCTGTAGCATTCAGCTGATATTTGTGTATGGCTTTGGCCATTATGATCTGATGGCACATTGGTGACAGTAGATATGGCTCAGATCTGTTTGCAGTATGTTGTACATTGGAAGTACAGTAGAAATCCAAGCTCCTTAAGCTTGAATACATACTGACCTGCACAAAACTGCTGAACTTGAATACATACTGACCAGCACAAAACTGCTAAACTTGAATACTTACTAACTAGCACAATACTTATAAACTTGAATACTTACTCACCAGCACAAAACTTATAAACTTGTATTGACTGACACAAAACTTATAAATTTGAATGCTTACTAACCAGCACAAAAACTTCTAAGCTTGAATATCATATGTACTAACCAACAAACACTTTATAAACTTGAATACATACTGACAATCACAAAACTTATAAACTTGAATACATACCCCCAACTGCAGATTTTTTTTCTCACCATTAAATGTGTAATTATATTGGTTCCAAAGGCAAACATCATGGACCCATTTCTGCTCACATCAGGGTCTATGCAGTTTGTTAAGACTAATCAGAAGAGCAATCAATTTGGACCCTGATGTGCTGGCACTTTATACAATGCAAATCAAGATGTACTGGCATGTACATTTGGATTGGACTGGTTCACAAGTATATACAGCATCAAGGTCAAATATGTGGTTCTCCTATTGATTATAACACAAATAGAGCACACTTGCAGATCCTCTTCTAGAACGTAATTTAGGGGAAATACTGTCTTCCATTTGAGAAGTGGCCAAATGTATCCAGTTAAAGAAGAGAGTCAACAAAATAAACAAAGGTAGTACATGCAAATATGATGCAAGATTTTTGTGTAGTCGGCTGTCTATTTTGATGCAGTATGTCACGAATCTGCATAAATCCTACAACTCTGTGTTCTTGAAATACCTTGACACTTTTAATACATAAAGTTTTAGATTCTATTAGAATTAAGTTTGCAGATAGTTTAAAGCGTGAAATTTAGCTGTTTAGTTTGGCTTTTAAGCTGGGGCATTTATGAAATCTAGTTAATGTATCACTGTCTACAGATTAGATGACAATCTAGTGATCACAGTTTCTAAACAGAGACATGATTGACATCATTGGCTGAAGGTCATTTGGGATAGTTATATATTACCTTTAATCTGATATGCATTTGAGTTTAATAGAAAAATATAAAGAAACCAAAGCATTTATAAATTTGGTCAGTTTACAGCAAGCATAAAACTTAAAGGAAAATAACACTTTTAGTGAGCTTATACTGTGCAAAGTGGTAAATTTTTTAAACACTAAAATCATGTAGATCAGAGAAGAATTTGTTGGTGTATTTTGCATAAATTTTCTGATTTTTAACAAAAATGAAAAATGTACAGTTTTTATTTTAGCTTAAATGAAACATCAGACAGTTATTTTAATTTTTATTTTTTATAGGAGATTTTGCTCGTCTTTAAAACATGATTCACCATATGTACTCACTTATAAGTTGAGTCAAACTGCAAACAACAAAGATACTGATCTGCCATAGGATAATGTGCCTGCAGATCTGGGTCTGTGTTGTTTGTTCTAGTGATTACCCCTAACAAACATTATGCATTGGCAGATCTGGGTCTGTGCAGTTTGCATTTGGACTCTAAGCGAGTATATACATTGCATGAGAGTACCTCCTCAATTTTTTCCAAAAAATCACTGAATAATATTCTTTAATGGAAACAATAAATTATTGAGGTATTCACCTGTTGAATTATTCAAAAGTGCAATTGTGTAACCAGAATTAAAGATGGAGTTTCCAACTTAGGATGCTTGTATAGGCATTTGCTAGATAACTGCATGGTGAGAGTGATTTGGCAGTGTAGCAGAGTTGTCAATCTTGGCTAACATAAAAAATCTTACTGTTGGTCCTAACATTTTTATTCTGACATTGAGTCATTTAGCATAGTTTTTTGATACATATAAAATTACTACTGATATTTCAATTCATGGATTTAGATATTTAAAGAGAAATGTACAGAAAAGATTGCATTATAGTACAGTAGTTTCATTTATTGTCTGGTGATGCAGTAGATATATCATATCACAGACTGATAGGTGCACCCTGACTCTAGTGAATGAGTTATAAATAGGCAATATACAGATTGCAGCCACTCGAGAAAGTGCTTTCTCATCAAACCATTCTTTATTCTTTATCTAAGCATTTATTTACCAGTTGTTGTTTTTATGCAGATGGTTTTACCCAGAAAGATCTTTGATCCCTTCAGTCAATGAAAACAAATTTTTATGGCAAATAAATTCCTGTCATTAATTATGCTTCACTATATATTTTTATTAGAGGTTGTTTAAAAGGAAAAAATATGGTACTGCCAGAGTGGATGGCAAGAAACAGGTGCTGTGAAGGGCAGTGGTGAATCAAACTTAAAACATGAAAGAAATGGATGTTAAATTTGTATCATCATTATGTGAAAAAAGAAGGTTTAAGCATTGTTTTGAATAAGTTAATTTCAGAATTGGAAAACTTGATTTTTATGTATTTCTTGTCCACACAGACTCATTGTGCCATCTGGTTCATGATCAAGATGACCAGTCACATGACCATGTTTTATATGCATAAAAACCTATGTCCACTCAATCAGAATTGAGTATGTATTCGCTTACTGGATGTTTGATATTCTAGATTGTTTTTGAATAACTTTTTTTTAAAAATGAATAATAAACATTTTCAGCTAAATCTATATTTCATGCAATTGCTTTAAAATAAAAACCATCTTAACTCACTTATAAGACCCTTCCAACTGCAAACTACACAGACCCAGATCTGCCATCATATAATGTCTCAGGAGATCTGGGTCTCAGTAGTTTATTTGGAATATTCAGTAGAACAAACAATATGACCCCAATCTGCAAGTGCATTATGCTACAACAGATCGTAATCTTTGTTGTTTTCTGTTTGACTCTGCCTTTAAGTGAGTATATATGTTATGTATAACATTAATCTGTTATTGGAATGAAGTAAATTACAAATGGAAAAGAATGCCTCATCTTCCAAATTCCCAAAATTATAAACGTTTAAGACTATATCTACAGATTAAGACCAGAAGATAGCTTAAATAAATTTGTTTATTATCTTTCTTGTTATGTCTTTTTTTATATTGTAATTTTTTCAGTGGTATGGTAAACAAAATGGAAATAAACCTTTCAAATTGTAAATAAAACCCCAGTAAACGTAATTAGCCAAAAACTAAGGCAAATTCTCAAATGTTAATTACTGAGGGAGAAAAAAACCTTTGCAGAGGAATCAAAGAGTTTGGGCCTTCATTTAAGTCACTTATATAGATGACCCTCACTGGAACGACCCTCAGTATACTCCTGCCCATCTTTCTTAGGGCCATTGCCAGGGTATTCTGTGCCCTAGGCAAACCTTCCAACTTGTGCCCCTCCCCCCTCATTGCAACGCTTCTTATAAACTGTTCATTAGTATTAATAAACATTTGGCTTGATAATTTATTAATTTCACTATTTGGTCTATATATTTAATGATAATAAATGAATATCCTGACAGTGTACTTCATTTTTTGACCCCTCCCCAAAATCATGGCACCCTAGGCAGCCGCCTTTTTCACCTGTTGGGTTAAACTGGCCCTGATCTTACTCAGTGCTCTAGTTTGTGACATGCCATAGTCGGAATAAGGAGCAAGTTCAAAGATCTGACTTCAATCATGTGCCATTTTTCTTCAATTTTTTTTTGGGGGGGGGACGGGGTACTTATATATTTCACTTGAATTTTGTTCTTGGCTGTTGAGAGTTAAAACATTCATGATGAAATTTGAAGTAATGTTTTTGATTTTGTTTTTCAGACATAAGAGAAAGTGCAACACTAACTTGGGAAATCTTGTGACTTAACCTATTTTGACATTTTGGAGTAATAAAACTGAACCAGTTTCAGTTTGGTTTAGCATCATTAAATACCCCATACAGTACTCCCTCAAAACAGGGTCCATCATTATAACACTTCATTGTATCAGGTCATGGATTCCCATTTTATTATGAAGTTGTCAGATTTACTATACAGTGGTTAAATGAGGTACTTTTGTATTTTTATAAGCTTTTTGAGCCATTGTAACACAACTTCAATATAAGGTGCCCTCATTTATACCATGGGCCACATTTATGATGCCCAAGAACAGTGTTGTAAAAGATGAGCACTGTACATTATTCTCCGTACAAATTATCATATTTGGTAAATAATTTAGAAAGATATTTCAGATTTTACATTTATGGAAGAAAATGTTAAACTTGTAAGTTTAGTAAAACTGGCTTAAGACCTGAATTACGTACCTTGACTTTTTCCCCCTGCAAGGCCCACCCCACTCCACCCCATTCTTAAGTCTCATGATCTGGGGTTAAAGTCCTTTAGGGTAACTCAGCTATTTTCATAGGTCACTAACATATCATATTATCTAGTGTATATTGTGAGGATGACATTCTAAATAGTGCACTGTCTATATTGTCTAATGAAGTACTTTAGTTTCATGAAATTAGACTATTTCTGTCATAATTCAAATATCAATCAGTCAATTTTTCAAGATTCGTCCATTATATTAATAAAATTCTTATCAGATTTATAAAAATTCCTTAGTTTGATGGAAGTGGGCTATTCATTTTAGGATGGATTTTCAAAGGTCTTACAGCAGGTAAGCTTTGTGCACATCATTCCTTACATTTGATATCATGTATACCAATAACTATAACATTAATAAAATTATTGTGAGTGTCTGTCCATTCTATTACCAGTAAAGGGATAGTCTTTTTAATAACAGTAAATTGTAAGTATGTATATTTACCTTAGCTTATTATCTTATATCTCTGTATTACAATTATCATTTATTTACTGTATGTAATTGTTTTATCTCTTTGTATTATCTTTATCTATATTTTTCCATGTATGTAGCAGGGTAGAGAGCAAGCTGCAGCAAATGCAGAATCAATGAACCATTAAACATGTCATAGTAACCTACATTTCAGATTTTTTACAGTATATACTGGCTTATAAGTCAAGTCCAACTACAAGCAGCATAAACACACAATATGCTGGCAGATCAGGATCTGTATTATTTGTTCTACTGATTACTCCTAAAAAAACTAGAAACCCAGATCTGTAAGTACACCATGCAACTGCAGTTCAGGTCTGCTCTGTCATCACTATGTACCAGTTAATTATCTGAAAAGGTACTGAAAATTAACTTTATATAAAATAACTCGACCATATAAAGTGGATCACACACCTTCTTTGCATATCAAGGTGGCTGTAAAGACAGATATGTTGAGCTTATTAAGTATGCCAGAGCTGGATTAAGGTTTTATAGATGTTCCCATACACCCTGAAAGCAGTCCTTCAACTGCCCTTTATATGTGTATAATTTATTATAGCTATATTAGGCTAAGTATTAGATGGTATAGAGGTACATGTATATAGTTTATTTATATCAACCGAGGGGAAGGGGGGCAGGCCATGTGCCCCACCCACCCCATCTTAATATGTCCCTGAAGTAGACTGAAAACATAGATCAAACTTTATGATATTAAACAAATTTGTGACTGGAAATTCATCTTGGAAAATTTTAATGAAATTAACTACTACTTGATAACGATAGTAAAGTTTGATCTTTCATAACCAACGTAAGCAGAATGTTCAGCATTAATATTACATCAGATATGTGCTTCATTGAGGGTTTGAAAGTTTTGTCCATGTTGTTAACTAACTGAACTCTTCCTCTTTTGTATAACATTAGTTTACATGTTCTCCCAGAGTTTTAGAAAGTAAAGAATAATTATTTCAGTTGTAACATTTTTGCAGGCATGATAACGAAATGTTTAACTTTTAACCATTTTTAATTGGTTACACTTATTTCTGGGGGAAAATCCTTCATCATAAACGCATTTATTTATGTATTTATTTCATTGGTACAGAAAGCAAAATAACATAATTACAAACAATCAAGTTAGAGATATTTTATTAGAGCAATATTAGTTTATTATGGCAATCATCAGAATTTATATTGTATATCTTTATTTGCGAGTGGCTTTCAAAAGGCCTCTAATTTTGCCAAAATAATCATAAATTTAATTGGAAATCCAAATTTTAAAACTATATAAGTTACGTTATTATTTCTGGCAAAATTTCCTTCTTACAATCACTGATTAGTATTAGTTTTGTGTCTAGTGAAAAATCCTCATTACAGACAGTGCAGTTGTACATATTTCATCAGTACTGAACTAAGTAACATAGATATAAAGTTAGATTTCCATGAATAAAGTGGTTCTGGAAAAATTGACAAAAATCATTAAATGAAATGTTCTTGATGTAAGAGTCATCAGGAGTCATGTGGCTCCAACCCTGCCCCAAACCCCCCCAGTGGTAGATTCAAAAATTGTTTTTCATATCTACCTTGATTCTTCCATAATAACCAATTTACAGACTTGCCCATCCCTCTCTTCTGCAGAGTTTTAGCAAATTTTGCCAGAAACCTTTTATCAATGAAAAGACACCTCTCCCTTTCAAAACATTGGTTAGAAGGTACACAGTGGGTGTAACATAAATGCTGTGATCATGCCATTATTTTAAACTTTTCTTTTTTTGTGCTGGTGTAGAAGTAGCTTTGAGAATGAGAGGTTACTTAATACATGTATAAACAGACAAATGATGTCTTAATAGTCACTGTAATCCATGGTTTTATTTTTACCATGTGTGTCAAAGTCACAATTCCTGTAGGTGTGTGTGATTTAGATTTTTAACGTAGCTTTAACAATTTTTCAGTCATATTGCTACAATGTCTGCAGTGTGACAGTTTATAGTGATGTTTAGGACTGGAGCATCATGCCGCAGACATGTAGCATGATGTCCCACCCAGTCACATTATCCTGACACCAGGCCAACCAGTCCTAACACTAACTTCTTAATGCTGAGCACCAAGCGAGGTAGCTGTTAGTACCATTTTTGAAAGTCTTTGGTATGACTAGGCCGGGGTTCGAACCTGTGACCTCCCGCATCCGAGGTGGATGCTCTACCACTAGGCCACCAGAGCGGTCAATTCCTGTAGGTGAAACCATTTGGTTTACTCTAACCCCATCCACTGTCCTATGTCAAAATTCTTAGCCTCAGAAGTTTTTGAATAATTTAAATAAAACTCTTAAAATTGGGAAAATAAATGTTGTAAAGCTTTTCACATAACAAATTTTTCTATAAACAAAAGATGGTGCTATTTCAGCATCGTATTTATCACTGTAAATGCCAGTGTTGTAGGGATAATGCAAAGTAAAGAATCTCTTCAAATGAAAGAATGTCAGCTTTTTAATTTGTGGATACCAGTGATGACATAGTTGATAATATAGTGTAAAGGACAATTTGAGTCATTTGTTTCTACAAAGTATTGATTAGGCCTGCCTTCAGGCAGTCTCGATTTGTTGTTCCACAACCCAGAAAGTTTCAGTAATGGGTAGATAGGTATGTAATGCAAGAGTTTTGGTGCATGATTTTAAATAAAGTTACCATATATACATGTGCTTGTGTATAAGTCAAGTCAAACTGCAAACAGCAAAGATCCTGATCTGCCATAACATAATGCATCTACAGATCAGGGTCTATGTTCTACTGATTACTTCTTCTCAGACCCAGATCTGCTGGTGCATTATGCAACAGCATATCTTGTTCTTTGCAGTTTGCAAATTGGACTCAACTTATAAGTGTGTATTTACAGTATTCATTAAAAATTTGCAATTATGAAAAAGACATTTGCTCAGAATCATTAGGAAAACAAGGTTAGTTGAATCATTAATTTAATGGCTTAGCCAGAGAAAAGTCAATTAATAATTATTAGAGGTTGGCCTTGTATTAAAGTACAGTACAATTCAAAGTCGAGGTGGTGCAGACCCAAATATTTTTGTTTGAGTTTTTGGTAGTTTCTCATTTAAGATGGTTGCAGACATGAGAATGTGTTATGCTGGGACAGAGTGAGTTGTCTGAGTAATGCCAAGCATTCTTTGTTTGAATCATCAGAGTTTGTGTTTTGTTTGATTTATATATGTAATTGTGTGAGTTTAAAGAATATGTCTGTTTAATTAAAACTTTATTTTATAATTATAGCAAGGATCAAGAGACCAAAAGAAAGCTATAGATTATTTTATATTAAAACATACTGTAAACATAACTTTGTTCATTACTAGTAAATTGTGTGGCATCCTGATGAAACTAATAATACAGTTTGTATTGTGGAAATTTAATTTCGCATTTCTGTCACATCCTTTACAACTTAATTTTAAAAAAATGTGTATTTGCTGCTGGGGTGTTTTTTGCTGATGTGATTTCTCCAGCGAACTCAAACGGACTACAAAAATATATAACACAGGAATAAAAAGTAGGTTTGTGGTGTTTGTAATGATTTTTTTTGTGTTCATTCCACTAGTATTTGTATCTAGATTCAGCTTACATGTTACTGAAATGATGTGTCTAATATTTTCGTGTTCTAACAGTGCTGAGGTTACATAATAAGACAAAGTTGAAAACATAATTGTGTTGACCATCCCGTCGTATGGAATGGGCCTGCTTTTAACTTTTGACATTCTATCATGTCAGTTAACACATTTTTTTGTTATTCAAATAACATTTTAGTTTGATATCAGATATGAAGCATCAAAACACATGCATTGCCAGCTGTAGTAGGTCTACTGTCATCACTCTATACTCACTGATTAACCAGTTGACAATAGGATCAAGATTTTATTCCAAAGTTGAAATGGTCAAAGGTCAAGGTCACAGAAGCCTCTAAATGAATATTTGTTAGAATATACCTGTTTTGTTTACAGAACACTACAATAGATAATGCAGCATGTTCGTGATGGCAGCCAAATGGTTCTTGATGGTGTGTTAGGTCCTGTAAGTCTGACAGTAGGAGCTGTCACTGTAGCAGCCACTGCTTATTATCTAGCAACCAGACCCAAGCCAATTTTGCCACCAGTAGACCTAAGAAACCAGTCTGTATTGCTTGAGGTAAGTTGCATTGGTAACTAATTAGTTGTGGTGTAATACAGATCATATGACATAACAACCTGACCCAGGCCATACATATCACCTGTAGACCTCGGAAACCAGTGAGTATTGCTTTAGGCATGTCCCATCAATAACTGATCAGTTGTAATGTGCTACAGTTCTGTGTTAATCCCTTATGTTTTTTAATCCTATTGCCATATCTATGGAGGGGGCAGTAAGTGTTAGCCATGTTCCTCTGTCCTAGTTCATCATATCCAACCATGTCCAAATTTTAGTACTGCACACATACTTTTGGAGGACTTTATGGATTAAAAATAAATTTGGTATGAAGCCTATATTAAGAAAACCTAGGTCCAGTCCAATTCTCACCATTTTCCAGCAAACTTTTACAAAGTTATGATCCCAGCTTGACTTAAAACTTTTACCATCAGTTATCACTTGGCAACCAGTACCCAAGCCATACTTCTTAACTATTATAAACACAACATAAAACTTTTAAGGACTTTATGGACTGAAACCAAATCTGGAATGAACCTTTACATTGAAAAGGCCTAGTTCAAGGTTGATTTTCATTACTTTCTGGTAACATTTTACAGATTTTAGGCCCCTGCTTGATTTTAATTTTTGCCTCTCAAATGTATCATATTTGGGTAGGCATCTTTATAATATGCTTATAATTAGTTGTCTGTATTTTGTTATCTGTATTATTTCTCATGGTATGTTTTCATTGTGGTTTAGATTGAATGCTGGTAATGTATGTACCTTGTCTAGTTTGACTGCCCATCATTTCACAGAATATCTGCCTATGAAACTCGTATAGTTGAATCATACTTTGGTTCTAAAATGTATTTCCAGATAATGCAGATTTGTTGCAAACTGAATCAGGTTCATAGTTTATAGTATGACAGTTGACAAATGTCTTTATCTGAGTCATTTGACTTACTGATTGGATCTGTACTGAATGTAGTCCACACAGATAAAGTGACGTGAATAAATGGACCTGGCAAGTTTGTCCTTGAATGAAAACAGTTGCACAGTGTGCTTTGAGGTGTGCATAGTAATTACCTGTGACACATGACATCTACAATTCATATCCAAGTAATACAATCTCAAAATAAAAAAATTTGCATGGTTTGTTTACAGTAATATCTACTGTTTATGAAACTCGTGTTATATTTGTTGACCTGTAGAATGTTATTTATTGATGAAAACACAATTTTCTGTAAAAGTTCAGATAGATAATTTATCTGCATTGAGTATATACTGTATTAAAAATGTTGCCCTAATCTGGCAAACAATTACTTAATTATATAACAACTTGAAACTATATATTCTGTAGTGAAAATCATATTATGCACAGGACAGCTTAATAAAGAAACAGGTTCATGTACATGATTTAGCAATAACTCAAAATTTTATTTATTTGAAGAAATAAATTGGAGTAAGATTGATATTATAAATGAAAATAGGTATTGACTAAAGTTAAATTGGAGCCAGGTCTATGAAAGAAAATTTATTAGTGCAGACCTTTTGATTTTTCAATTATGTTGATGGTTTTTCTCAGGGCTAACTTGATTAACTTAAAAATTCTTGTTTCAGCCTGTATATGCATTAAGTAGTACAGAGATGATCACTTCATTACTATCATTAGTGTCAGGCAATCTGATTGGTTATCAGTTCATTGGGATTGCTGTGATAAGTGCCATCTGACAGCTTTCAACAGTTAAACATTATAGGTGAGTTCATGATATGGCAGTGCTGTAAAAGTAGTAGTACTGAATTAAACAAAATGATACAAATGATTGTGTCTGTAGATGTTGATTAAGAAGATTTTTAAAGACTGGCATGAGTCAGCTGACTTTATATAAGATGGTATGGAATTCCATAATTTGGCTCCAGGAAAAGCAAAACTTTTCTTATAAAACTCTGAACTTGGTTTAGGTAAATATAGCTTGTTGTTTGAGATGGGTCTTAGTTCATACATATGTACATTTTTAAACAAATTTAAAGTTACATTTAAGATAATCAGGAGCCAATGGATGTAAGGATTTATAGACTTGTAAACCCTTTTAGAAACTGAGTTATCTGCTGAAATGGAAGCCTATTTTGGGTTTT
This sequence comes from Megalonaias nervosa, assembly GCA_016617855.1. Lineage (NCBI taxonomy): Eukaryota > Metazoa > Mollusca > Bivalvia > Unionida > Unionidae > Megalonaias > Megalonaias nervosa. The sequence continues at coordinate 88,725 of JAECUM010005390.1, read as the reverse complement.
TAAAATATTTGTTAAAGCTGTATCTAAATCAGCATCAAGAACAACTCTAGCTGCTCTTTTTTTTGAAATTTCAGTAATATTTCCTGATTTTCTGTACCACTATTACCCCAGATAGAACAACAATAATCTTAGTGTGGCATGATGTATGCATTGTAGAATATTATAATATTGTGGAAATTTTAGAAATTGGAACTATTAATTGCTACACTTACAGTCAAAGTAGTCATTGAAAGAGAGACAGAGAGAAGAAATCAAATGATGACAGTTATTGGAAAGAACTATGAAAATACTGTATATTAAAATGCAGCATATTTCTAATGTTTGTATTGTACAAGCCACATTAAGAAAATAAATACGTTAATTCCCATTTAGTCGGTCAAAATTATCAACAATATAGCTCTCTGAAGATAAACTTCAGGTCTTTGAAGTCATACATGGATGACCCTGCCTCTTTAAGTGTATCCCATTATCTCCTAAAATATCTGCCATGGTGTACTTGATATTTGTTGCTCTCATTTTTTCCATCAGAAATCATAATTAAAACAAAGGATGCATATATATATATATATATATATATATATATATACCATGCGGAACAGTGGTTTAATGAAAATATGTTCAATTCAACTTCTTTGTCAATATTCTTTTCTTGCACTGATCACTCCTATTCACCTGATGATTGATTTATCTGAATCCTTTCAATGTATAAATGGATTTGTCATGATTTGGTTATATCATATGCTTTGAAAAAAATAGAATGAGCCACAGGGGCTTCTTGGAAAGCTGTTCATAATACCGGTACTTTCAGGTTTAACACAGTAGAATCAGGAGGTTTATATTTTCTGCATTTTTCTTCATTTCGAAAATTGAAAAGCAAAACAGTAACCTTTTCTATTTCTGATCATAATTTTCTGTCCTGTACTAGATAACATTGGTCATATTTACCTTGCAATCAATAGTGCTTAGTTGGCTTGTCTAGAATGACCTAGCCAGACATCAGTCAAAGGAGGTAATGCAGTTGGTAATTTTGAACAGTTTAACTCATCAAGTTCAAAGGTAAATTTTAGAAATATGGTTGGCATAAATTTTAGTGGAGAAGTAGATGTTTAATCAATACTTTATGTTCCACAAAAAAACATGAAAATTTACATTTTAAATATTGTTTGACCTTGAATAGATTTTATTAAGCCAACAACATTGTCCCTTGATATATTTACCAGTTGTTAAGGTCAGGATAATGTTTAGGCTTTAAAGTTATTATCTGTAAACATCTGGTTACTATGTTAAAACATAAAGTAATTGTTATTCTGATTTTATATTGATAATCTTCAAATTAAGAAATAAATATTTCAAATAAGAGCTATTTATTGCTAAGACAGACCTGCCAACTCTTACGATTTTGCCGTAAGTCTTGCAAAAAAAACACTAAAATTACGGACTTACGAAATGATAGCAAAAAGTACGGAAATATGATCGTTTTTTTTCTTCTGTTCCGGATATTTTTTGTACTGGTTCGTTCCGGATCCGGATTTTCGTATTAGGCTCCGTGTTCGGATTCGGAGTTTCATCTTAGACTGATTGGGTTTTGTTAGGGAACCAGACTAACTGTACATTGGTACCTCAGATGCTTTAAACCTGCCTATTTTGTTCGAGAGAAGCGCGCATCTGATCTAGATTTCGTTTTTCGTTTTGTCATCCGGTCGTCTGAAAATGTCATCCAAACGAAAATCCATTGAAGGTGGAGAGGACAACCGGCCTCCTAAAAAGCTGAAACAGTGGTTGCAAAAGTATAAAAGAGATTACTCAGATACTTGGTCATGCTTAGAAAAAAGTAATAAAGGTGACCATTACATTTATTGCACGTTATGTCGTGTTGACTTGAACATTTCCCACGGTGGGCGAGGTCACAGGGGTTCGTTACAAATAAAATTAGGAACCTAACCTTTAATAATATAACATGTTATATTATTACAGGTTAGGCTCCATATTTTATTTGTAACGAACCCCTGTCGGCGAGATGACTGTCGCCGCCACGTGAATTCCAAAAAACATACAGAATACGTTGCAATGAAATCAAGTTGTAAGTCGCTGACCTCTATGGGATTTGGATCTGTAGTGCCAGAAACTGAATTGGAGGTCATTAAGGCCGAAGTATATTTTACAAACTTTTTGGTCGAGCATAATGTTGCAATTGCTGCATCTGACCATGCTTCTAAACTATTCAAGTGCATGTTTCCCAAATCGTCAGTAGCAAATAGTTATCATTGTGGCAGAACAAAAACGATTGCTATTGTATTACAAAGGTGCAAGTCAGTAAAGGAAGGCATTGTTAACAATATTTCATCCCAACCTTTCAGTATAGCAATTGATGGTAGCAATGATTCTGAGAAGCTGTACCCAGTTGTTGTTAGATATTTTGATAACACAGATGGGGTTGTAACTGAAGCACTTTTGTCAGTTCCAACATGTGATGGAGCCTCTACTGGGGAAAATATTTTCACATTATTGGATGAGGATTTGAAAAAGAGAAATGTAAGTTGGAATAATTGTATTGCCTTTGAATCAGATAATGCTTCAGTGATGACAGGTTGCAATAAAGGTGTATTTGGACATATAACTATGGTGAATCCCTCAGTGTATCTGAGTGGATGTTCATGCCCTTTGATACATTTAGCAGCTAAAAAGGGGGCTGATATGCTGCCTATTAGTTTTGATGACTTATTAGTGGACATATATTAATTGGATAAAAGTGTGAATAGACTAATGGAACTGAAAGATCTTCAGACTCTTTGTGGGAAAGAGCAGGGAAAAATATTGAAGCATTGTGTAACAAGATGGTTGTCTCATGGTGAAGGTATAAGAGACTGTTGGAACAGTGGGAACCCTTATAAATATATTTTGGTAAAGAAACCAAGAAACAAGAGGTTAAAGGCAAAAGAGCTAAATCCAAAAGTAGGATGTCAGAGAAGGTGTCTAGTTCTAAGGATAAAGTTCCACATGTATGTAGTAATAAAGAAGGCAATAACGACAGTGCAGGTACATGCGGTAAAGCTTTGAACTGTGATAAATCTAGAGGTCAGGCTAGTACTACCCTCAAGTCTGCCTCAGCAGGAAAGACTGAGAAAATAAAACCCAAGATAGGTTCCTTAGAGAAAGCTATATCACAGAAATCAGATAAAAAGGCTGTGTCTAGATGTCAGACACCATTGGTTAGAAATGACTGGAAAGACAGTAAAAAAATCAGTTACAGAGAGGAAAAGGCTATGAGTGTGTGTAAAGCTTTTGCAGTCCCGGAGGGCGAGGATTTATTGCTTATTTCTAGACCACATAATTCCATTATTTAAGAAGTACAACTTAATCATGCAACAGGAGGAGCCTATGATCCACAAACTTAGAGAAAACATGCTTGAATTATTAAAGCAGTTGCTGATCAGATTTGTAAAGGCTACAGAAATTTCACAAGCCAAGGATCTTACTGATATCGATTAGCATGACTATAAGAAACAAAAGTCAGATGATACACTTACAGTAGGTTCAGAAACAAGAAAATACTTGGCTGAAAGGAAGCTGTATGAAAGTAGCCTTTGTCAATTCTATAAAGATGTAAGGGACTATTACACAACTGTTTATGGTTACATTGTTAAGAGGTTTTCCTTGAATAATGAACTTCTGAAAACTGTGCAGTTGCTGATGTGTCAAAAAGGATAATGAGTGATTTTAACAGTGTGATGTATTTCCCATCAAGATTTATGTGTATGGAACCCAAAGAAACCAAATGGCGAGACAACTTGGGAGCAGTTTTTGAATTACCAAGTAGATGAATTGAATCCTGAGATCTTAAACACTAAACGAGTTGACAGGCAATGGGATCTTATTAGTAAACTCAAGGGTGCTAATGGCCAGTTCAAATACAAATTGTTGTCCAGCATCATGAAGAATGTTCTTATTGTTCCTCATTCAAATGCAGGTTGTAAGAGGGTGTTCTCATTTGTTGCAAAAAAACACTCAAAATCCAGATCATCTATGTCAGTTGATATCTTGGAAGCAATACTAGTCATGAAAGTGAAGGGGGGAGAATGCTTCAAAATGGAGTTTGACCAGAAGTTTCTTAGAAAGTGCAAAAGTACCATGTACCAGTCACATCAGTAGCTATAAATTGTAAGTTACAACATGGATATAAACTGTAACGGTTATTAATATTTTACTTGTTGCCAGTACTTAATAGTTTTTTACACCTTACTGAAAATTGGTCCAACTTGCTGAAAAATTTGGACTGACTTACTGAGAATGTCTCTTTAAGGTTGGCAGGTCTGCTGAGAGAAGAGGATGGTATAACACATTGCAACATTTCAAGCAGATGTTTATATTTTTATCTAGATAACTTGTTTCAAGTCATTTAAATTCTAACATGAATAATATATAAAATTCAGCATGTTTTCTCTGCACTGTTGTGACCTAGTGCTACAGCTTGACAATTGACAGTGAACTCCATTAATGACATTACAATGTGACCTTATACTGAATGTTATTTGTGGTGGCTTGCACATACCAAAGAGGTACATGTACCGTTTGTGCAAGATAAATGCATTCTTTTTTCCATACATTGTAAAAGCAAGGCAAAATCGGTTTGTATTAGAATTATATATTAACAGGATGGGTCCCGTGGCAGCTGGTTCAATAGAGATGGAAAACTGTATGAGCTTATGTTTGAAGATGCCAGAACCTTGCATGAAGGCTTTAAGAGAGGGCTGAAAGTCTCGAGTAAGTGCTTTGTACTGCCTGTAACTCTTGCCTTTTGCTCCAGCAAACATTTTTACACTCATCAGTATGTATGATCCTTTTTGTTGAACCCACTCAATGAAACCAAACTGACTTTATGGGTTATTTATAGATTGAAGGTATGTTACATACCTTGGCTCCCTGTTTAAACTTTCAAACTTTGTTAAAACTCGCTTGTTCACATGCTAATTAAGATTTTGAATAGCCCAGTGGCACAGTATTTGAAGATTTTGAATAGCCCAGTGGCACATTAATTGACAATTTTTACTAGCCCATTTAAATTCATCCTGAGTAAATAACAAGCTCTAAGGGAAAGTCCAGGCAAAGGTACAATATACACTCAATCATGATTTCATTTTATTTATTAATTCCATAAAATTTCAGCACAATTTGCCATCATTTTGGAGAAATAAACCTCCAATTTCCAAATGATTCCAGCACAAAAGGTTCAGTATCCATTAAAAGGGGGGCACTACATTTGTGACATGTAAATGGCACTTCCAGTTATTGCTTTGCTAATGCTGTCAGATCTATTGAACATGACCCAAACAATGAATGTGGGGGAGAGAGTCCATGTGTGTATACTTGTATTGAGAGTGCAGGTATGTGAACTCAGTCTCGGATTAGCAGATACCTGGATTTATTAAATGACAGACATGATATTAAGAATGAGCAACTACCTATGGTTGTGAAAAAATAAAGTTTGCCATGTGCCTTGAATGCTGTAAGATGGCACAGGTCAACCATGTAAAATAACTTATTCTGTTCTTGTTGACTTTGTGAGGCACAATTCAGCATCTTAAGAAGGGTTGCTAATTGTAGAACCAGTAGGCACATATATTAATTTTCACATGTCTATTTACCTGCAATAGTTAGAAATAAAGAATGATATATATTTACATAGGTCTTGAAAACAAAATGGCATTTCAGCTGAGAAATTGATCATTAACTTCTTCAAAGAGATTTTATGGTCATTCAAAATTAATCTTTCTTTTTTTTAAAAAGTCAGTTTTTACATCAGTATCAAATAGCATTTAGTATATCTTCAACATTTGTGATAAAATGTGTGCTTGTGACATGAAGACAAAAGTAAAAATAATCACAAAAAACACATAAAACCTTTAATCAGTCACCCTTTTTACAAAAGCTCATCTCATTCCAAAGATGGTACATGTATTAACAGCTACCAAAAAAAATGGTACTAACAGCTACCTTGCTTGGCGCTCAGCATTAAGAAGTTAGTGTTGGGACTGGTCGGCCTGGTGTCAGGATAATGTGACTGGGTGGGACATCATGCTACATGTCTGCGGCATGATTCCCCAGTGCTAGACATCACTCTAAAACTGCCACACTGCAGGCATCATAGCAATATGACTGAAAAATTGTTAAAGCTACATTAAAAATCCAAATCATATACACACAAAAGCTCATCAGTCACAGTATTGGAACATATATTTCACAAAATCATGGCATCTTTTCATGCCATTCTTAATATACAGTGCCAGAGATTGGTGTTATTTTGGAGTGACAACTGGTTGCAACTTTCCCAAATGGGAAATAAATACCTGGATATTTGCTTGCCCATGTAAAAATTTATTTGTTTCAGGAAATGGGCAATGGGAATTTTAAAGGTTGTCTTTACCTACTTAGCAAGGTTGATTCATCATGCCTTAAAAATTTTAATTTTTTAAATTCCCATTCTTTGTTACTGATTGTAGTACATCCCCAAATTGCAGATAGCTACTCTTTAGTTTTTGGAAATAGATGATCTTCCATAAGAGCTCATTTCAAATAAAATTTTAAACAAGTCAAATAGTTTCTGACCTTTTACATGCCTTGGCAAGCAAAGATTGAATTGTTTTGTGAATGTCATAAATTTTTGTTGAAATGAGCACAGATGTAAGATTATATTTATCTCCCAACAAAAAATGCTGATTTTATTTGGACCAACCTGCAGAATAGTATAATAAAATGACTTTGAAATACATTTGGATGCCTCAATTGTTAAACTTTCCTTTGCATAATGTTATGACATTATTTATGACATCATGAGGTGTTATTGCACTTGTTACACATATGAACATTATTATGTTGGTATATTAACATAAATAACACAGTAGTAATGAGATAAAACAAATTACACTATTAATTTCATTTATCAGTCAGGTCCAACCGCAGTTTGCATTAACTCAGATCTGCCATTGTGTAATGTGCCACAGATCATGGTTGATGTTGTTTGCAGTTGGACCTGACTTAAAAGCAAGTATATATGGTAAGCCTAAGATGGGGCTCAAGCATGACTGTTATACCATGCAGAAGTGTGATGTACAATTAACAATGAGCTTTCTTGGTAAAAAATGCTGTTGCATGTTTAACAATTCAGGCACTGTAAAAAAAGAAGTTAACAATTTCTTAAAAGCAAGACATCTCATGCATATTTAAAAAACCCAAATGATGTTGAGAAAACTGTTTGATTTATCAATCAGTTACAAACACTAACAGCAAAGGATATTTTATCAAATTAATCTGACATTCATTCCAGGCATACACCTCATTCATTATTATCTCTCCAGATTACACAGTTTTTATGAAATCAAATTAAAAACAGCATCAAAATCAGTAACATCAGTAAATGTCACAATAAACCATCATCACTGATTCTGTTATGTACACACTAATTGTGTGATTGCATATTGGGATGAAAGTCTGGCACACAAGCAAAACTGTCTAACTTTTACCTAATATTGATGTTTATTCAACCCAGAGAAGGGTGAAGCCAGGAATTATCTTGTTTGATCCTATTCACATTCCTGCCATGAATATACACTGAAACTGGTGGTACATAGCATGTATCACATCAGTCCATCTGTTCATTTTTTTTCAGTCCATTTAGTCATCATAACATTTTTAGTGTACAACTCGTGCCTTTTTATTGGTTGTACTAAAATTCGGTAGGCTACACTTGACCCACAAAAGTGCATATTTGTTAGGAGTTATGATGTAAATATTGTTCTGAATTAAGCCATTTCAGTGAAGTAAGAATGGCAGGGACATCATTGTTTGATGGATACATTACTCGTGTACCAAAGTTCTTAAGTAGTATATCAGTTTCTACCTGTGTCTACATTTAGATCAGGGTTAGAGGGATCAGTTTTTGTTAGTGTCTACATCTAGATCAAGGACAGAGGAATCATTTTTCCTACTAACACATCTGCTGTTTGTCACACTTGGTCTTTTGAGGAATCATTGTTTTGAAGTAATTCAACATATACGACACTATGGTCTTAAAATAATTAATAGAAAAGAGCAAACACAAACAAGTGTTATAAAATTCAACAAAACATTATCTCCCTAGAATACAAAGTGAAAATTTAAAAAGAATTTACAGTATTGTGAATTAAATCCCAAGTAATCCTAGAATTTCTAACACAAGTCCTTATGAATAAAGTTCTGAATAAACTTTAGTGGTATCCCTAATAATTTCCAATACTGAAGGTGTTGATGTGCCTGTAATGGCCTGTAGTCTCTAACGTACTAATGACCTGAATGTTAATGATGTCCTAACAGTCTTTTGTTGAATCACATTAATTTAATCCATGGTTTCCTTGTTTGAATTCACTATAATTTCCAATTAATGTCTCATTTCAAGAATATTATAGATGAGTACTAAATTAAATAAATCAAACACAGAACACAACAATGATTCTGCCTCAAGATCTTATAGCACGAATGAGTAATTTCTAGATAAACAAGGTTATATGAAAAAAACTAAGACACAAAAGAAGACCAGGATGTTGGATAAACGTTCATTTCCAGAACAATCCAAGCTATAATTAGACAAGGTCTGTTACTAAAATTATAATGAAGAACTTGGTAAACACAACATCATTGACTCAGACCAAGATAAATATGTTTTCTTCTGTTGATAATGATCCTAATATTAAACCCACACTCATACAGAAAATATTAGCTATGAATAAGTTGTTTACAGAATTTTTTAAAAATGATTCTGGTCAGGCTGACTTGATTTTGGACAAGATCAGCTACAAACTGCAATTTTACATAACCCATAGCATATAATAAATAACAAAACTAACCAACAATGCAAATTAAATATACATAACCAACAGTAATTTTTAATTTATTTACAAAATGGAAATGACATAATAAAACTACTACAAAACTTAGTTATGTTTATCTCACTTTTTACATTTTAGTTTACAATAATGTAAAAACACACATGCACGCACAAAATTGTGCTTATTGTTTTACCATCACATCACCTTTGGGCAGTGCTGTTCTATTTAAAATTTCATTGTTATTTACTGAGTCTAGAACCTCACTGTCAGTCATATTTCTTGTTCTTTTAAAATAAGATGAGAAAACCAAAATAAATGTGGATTTGTATTGTTTGCTTGTTTACAGACAATGGGCCCTGTTTGGGAAGCAGAACAGGACCCAGCAAGGAGTATGAATGGCTTTCTTACCAAGAGGTTTGTAAATACAAAAACTGAGTTACCGGTAATAAACATCAACTCTAGTCCAGAAAATACTATCAGAATTAATCTCTCTTTTTGAATAAAAGTAATTTTGTCCTTTCTTATCAAAAGTAGGCTTATTAGGGTCTTAACTTATGGTATGACAGGAGCTTATTAGGGCCTAGTTAATGATGTGGTCAGTTGTGATCATGTTTGTTAATCATTTGTCCATACACCTGTTCATCTGTCTCCAGGGCCCTTACAAATTTTCACTGAACGAAATGATACCCCAGGCAAGTGTTGCCTTCAGTGTCCCCTGCTCAAAAAAATCCCACAAATTCCATAAAATGGCACCCCAGACAGCTGCCCATATCATCTGCTCTGTATGAGGGCCCTGTCTTCATGTCCCACTAAACTTCAGCAGCATGAATTTTCAAGATATAGTGGAATTATAATTGAGTTTGTTGTTCAGATTTAATATCCCCTATCATGAAGGTCAGGGGACATAGAAATGGTCTTTGTCAATCTCTCTGCCCATAGTCTATCAGTTTTTAATGGATTGTTATAACATTTAGTTGAGTGTTTTTTCCATCACCGAGCTATGTCCATTATTTGACACAAAGCAGTAATGGACTGTTGTGAATACAGCAAATCCTAATTTGAGTGACCTCTGCTGTGATGGACCACCTGTCATTTACAACCATTGTCACCAGACTTGTCATGCACAGATGGAGTTTACTACATAAATTCATTGGTGAAAGCAACTCTCGACTAAGCATGACCAGCATCCATCATAAGTAGGAAACAATAAGTTTTTCTTCTTGTTTGGGTTTAATGCCATTTTTCAGCACATGATAGGCTGTACATGGCAGATAGCATAAACTGACCAGCAGGAAGCTACTAGCAAGCTTTCTCACATACCCACATTGGCCAAGCTCGGAGACTCAAACCCTCATGGACAGAGGTGGGATAGCAGTGAGCAGTAAAGTTGAGCACTTTATATCACTTGGCCACCCAAGGTTTCTGGCAGACCAGCTGTACATGGCAGACAGTATAACTGGTGGAGGAAGAACCTGGGAAAACCCTGGTAAAAACAAACTGACCAACAGGAAGCTACTAGCAGGCTTTCACACATACCTACATTGGCCAAGCTTGGAGACTCAAACCCACATGGACAGAGGTGGGATGGCAATGAGCAGTAAAGTCAAGCACTTTATACCACTTGGTCACCCAGGACTTCTGGCAAAATATGTGCTTCAGCACTGCCATGAATGACTGTGAAGCAAAACCAGATATAAACCCTACTGATTATTGTTACGTTTTTTTAAAACTGATTGCTGAATAGTCTGCAGGTGAAGTGCAAATTGTTCTGCATTGATATGGATAAAAAGTGAGGAAAAAGTTGAGTCTGGTTATGTGAGTTATTAAATGTATAAGGTAGAGTTGATGCTATAGACCGTAAACCAGACTTAAGTTCATAGATATCACAATGGTAATGCCATAGCCATTCTGTATTTAAAGAAGCAATCATGGATGCATGTGGTTCAGAGATTTGTATTGATTATCTGTTATGAAACCACACAATGTTGATATTATCAAATTGATAGATCTTCTCACCCTACTTGCACTATAGCACATTGGATGTTGCAGTAAATCTTTTGTTAATGGAGTTGTAATATGTAATGATTGGGGTGAATGGGGTTTGTCTGTTGCTTTTAATAAGTTATTAGCATCTGGATTAGTAAATTTTGTAGTGATTACTAAGGTTTGTATTCTTTTGTTGCTATATTAATTTTATTGTTATTCAGACCTGCACATAATGCCAAATGTGCCATGGTCAGACATCAGTTTTACTGTATTTCAAACCTGCACATAATGCCAAATGTGCCATGGTTAGAGATCTCATCTGTTATTCAAACCTGCACACAATGCCAAATGTGCCATGGTCTGACATCAGTTTTATTGTTATTCAAACCTGCACACACTGCCAAATGTGCCATGGTCAGACAGCAATTCTGCTGTTATTCAAAACCTGCACACAATGCCAAATGTGCCATGGTCAGACATCAGTTTTACTGTTATTCAAATCTGCACACAATGCCAAATGTGCCATGGTCAGACATCAATTTTACTGTTATTTAAACCTGCACATAATGCCAAATGTGCCATGGTCAGAGATCTCATCTGTGATTCAGACCTGCACACAATGCCAAATGTGCCATGGTCAGAGATATCATCTGTTATTCAAACCTGCACACAATGCCAAATGTGCCTTGGTCAGACAGCAATTTTACTGTTATTCAAACCTGCACACAATGCCAAATGTGCCTTGGTCAGACATCACTTTTACTGTTATTCAAACCTGCACACAATGCCAAATGTGTCATGGTCAGAGGTCTCCTCAGCTATTATTCAGACCTGCACACAATGCCAAATGTGCCAAGGTCAGAGATTTTGTCATCTGTTCACCTTAGCAGATATGTTACATCCATTTCTTTATCAAGTTGATCTGCTTATTATCTCAGTAATGGATATTTTCATTTATGGCATTTGGCTACAGATTAATATATCAAGTAGGTTTTATCATTACTAACTTCACCGTTTATTTACAGGATAAGTAAGTGTTGTATTAATTAACTTTGCACTTCATATGTTAATAGACTACATTTGAACTTCAAATAAAAATGTATCTGTTGTAATGATCAATATATTATAAATAAAAACGTAAATGTTATCATGATCAATATATTTTAAATGCAGTAGAGAACTTGTTTAGGTGAATGCATGTCAGATCTTGGGAATGCTTATGAGCAAAGAAGCAAATATATGTACTTTTGAAATGCTATATTTTTCTTCTTAATCACACTTTTATTTTGACCTTTAAAGCTGGCTCTTCTGAACAAACCTGTTAAGAGAGACCACTTTTTGTTGACAGAAGTTGTTGTCTCTCACGACAGGTTTTTCTGTATCCTGTGTGTACAACTGGTCTTTCCATTTTTGATGCAATGAGAAATTTGTGATGATTTTACAAGGCTTTGTTACTAATAGATGAAGATGTATACATTATTCCACAATGAGGCTCCAGTGACTTTTTTTTTTTACAAGAGTTGCATCCCTCTTTTTAACTTGGTGTATGAATGGACTGTTGTGTATATCTTGTGTGTGCAACTTATTTCTCATTTTAACTTAATGGATAGAGATTTTCATATTGATTTTTATGAGAGTTAAATCTCTCTTTTTGGACTTGAAGCAGTAATGGACTATGGTAAAAATCTTAGGTATGTAAACTGGTGAAATACAAAAGTAGATGTAGATATATATTCTGCAAGTGCTAAATACTGGAGAGTGGTCTGCAACTACTCTCCCTGAAGACTTCTGATAGATTGCATTGAGAGAAAAGATAGGGTGGGGTTAGTAAAGTGCACCAACATGCAGTGTATATGCCAACATGCAATGCATGTACTATCATGGTCGACTCATATTCTTTTACTCACTCCACCGATACATGCTACATGAGACAATCTCCACAAATGTATTAAAAACACATAATAGCAAGACAACACATACAATAGATATAACATTTATGATCAATATAACACTGGCTACATTCTCTTGCCGTTAGGAAGAAAATGTCACCAGACATTTAAAACATCTTGGATTGAAATTCTAACTAAATATGAACATCGTACAAGAACAACTTTCTGTTACTATATACCTTTCTTATCTACCATAGTGATACTACCATGACTGATCTAGTAGATCAGCTCCAGTGGGATTTGAACCCAACCGACTCTTCCTAGAAGATCACTCTGACCACATTAATCACCATTCTATATAGTAACTGATCCAAAAACAGGGATTAATGCTGAAATTCCAAACTTGAATTATAAATATAGGAGTATTTTCCATACATATACAGCTTTCATATAATACATGTGAGACAACTGAATAAGGTATTGTATTAAATATATACGTTTAAAGAAACTATAACCTCTTAAAAAAAAAAAACTTGGAATCTGCTGAATATAGATGTTTGAGTATCTTTTGTTTGGGATAAATGTTTTGGCCATTTTTGTCCTTTTCCTATTTAATTTTCAAGTACATTTTAACTTACTGTCTTGTATTGTGACTGTTTATTTTTCCAGGTATATAACAGAGCTCAGGCAGTAGGATCAGGTTTAATCCTGGAAGGACAAAAACCCCACAGTGACACTTTCATTGGCATTTATAGTGTCAATAGAGCAGAGGTAAGCAGATGTAGCTGATAATTGACATAAAAGAAATTATGGAAATAATTACCTCTGGTTTGTAAATTGATTTAGTGCTAAATTTCCACATGTTGCAAAGTTAGGAAGCTGCCATTTTATTAGATGGTGACAAGATTATGACATAGTATGAGGTAAGGATGTGAGCTTATTTAAAATCTGAGACATTCTCTTCTGTCTCTGTCGAGACAAACAGGATCATTTAAACTCTGCATTATTTCTGTTCAGTGAAAGAGAAAATGTTTTCATTGTTAGAACTTAAATTTAAAGATAAAATATTGTAAGAACAATGTATCTTTTATCTTTTAGCAATTACAAATCAACTTAATTACCAAATACATCAGCACTTGCTTCAAAATCAAACATATTTTGGCATGGAGGGATTTCATTCCCACCATGATTTTAGCATAATGTCCATTCTCTTGTACCAAATGTAATTTGTGTGACTTACTAATAGTATCAAACCTATTGGTCTTACTAAAATTAGTAATAAAGTAAAGATCCACTAGCCTTTCCAGTCAAAGTTCTTGGTCAAGGGAGGCAATTCAAATTCAGGTAAATAATTACCTATGATAGTCCTAAGTGGTTAGAGCATCAGGACTGGTTGGCCTGGAGTCAGGATAGTGAGACTGGATGGGGCATGATGCTATATGTCTGCAGCATGATGCCACAGTGCTAGTGCTAGACATCATTATAAACTGCCACACTGCAGACGTCATAATGATATGACTAAAATTGTTAAAGCTATGTTAAAAAAGTAAAAAAAGTTTTTGCAAATTTCTCCTAACTTTTACTATACATTCATCTCAATTCTTAGTTCTAAATGGTGCCACTCGTACATACAATATGGCTTCCACAGTGGCCTGGGTTCCAATAGGTCCTGGAATCCAGAAAAAGTTTTGAAATTTGAAAAATAATTTTCAAGGGCTGTGAAAAGTCATGGAATTTCTTAAAACCTTGCAGAGTTTTGGAAAAGTCATGGAATTTCTGACAATGGAGTTAAAAATTGATAACTTGTAATTTTGTAGAGCACCAAGCACCAATTAAAAAAACGTGTTTCAAATACAATTAAACAAACTTAGTCCATGGGTATATTTTGCCATTGTCTTAGACAGACTTAGTCCATGGGTATATTTTGACATTGTCTTCGACAGACTTGGTCCATGGGTATATTTTGACATTGTCTTTGACAAGTTCAGTGATTTTCTATCCATTGTATCAGGTTCAATGTCACAATGGCCATTTTTAAGAATTTTGTCCTGTGCTTTCATGGATTGACATCTTGTGAACATGTTAACTCAGATATGTAAGATTCCTGGAAATTCATTTTGACCAGAAGAGCATCAGTCCCTCCAAGGGACTCTTTGTTTGGTGGGTTCCAATTCATTGATTATTTAGTTGCTACAGACAAACAGGTCATTAGTTTCTTTGGTTAGTCCAGTAATACTTGTCGAAGCTAACCACCCAAACCTGTCTTGATCCTTTTTAATGAACACGGATGCAATGAAATTACTTTCAAAAATTTGTACCACTTAGTATTACAGTGAATGTTGGGCACTGTCTGTATTAGTAAAAGCAACCACAATGACATTCCTGTTGATTTCAGTGGACCATCACAGAACAAGCATGTAGTATGTTTTCCATGGTAACGGTGGCCCTGTATGACACACTTGGACCAGATGCTTGCTCATACATCATAAATCAGAGTAAGTAGAACCACAATGTACAGTTCATTTATAAGACTTTCTGGACTCATTGACTTCTGTCTTAACAAGACATAAGACCTGCACAGTAGTAAATTCCAAGAGATGCATGACTTTGAGGCAGATTTGGCAGGTGCATCCCTCTCATGATGTATGCTGAGACTGAGAAACAGGAGCTGAGTAAGTATCATTAAAAAAAAAATTTCTAAAATGAATAGGGGTGTTCGCTTATGTAGGCATCTGCAGTTATGACATTACTGAGTTACTAAAATTAGAGTGGGTATAAAATTAAAGACAGTTTTGTACACATACAGGTAGTATAAATTGTTGTACTGAATTAATGTACGAGCCCTCACTGTGTTGAAATTATACATTCTATTAAAAAATCACCAGATTTATTGATACAGGAGCCAGAATATATATGGATAAACAAACATCTGATTTGCACGTCAGGAAAAAGAGGTTTCATGGTTTGTTGTTTAGTTTTACATCTTCTATTCCTAGTAGCTCATTTACCTCTACCAGTGAAATAGGAATGCCCAAAACATCGGACGCATGACATCCATGTACAGATCAGCACAGTTTGCAGACTTAGTCTTTTCCTCTCACAAGGCCTAAGGATCATATAAAACCTATGATTTGTATCCAGTTCTTGCTAACAAAACAGGTACAAAATCAGACTAATTATAAAAGTAACCAGTCATATGTAAGAAGTCATACTATCTTTTTCTTATAATCACAACTGTCAAAAAAATTGGAAGAGAAGTTGCCATCTTGTAAATTCTTCATCCGGTTAAGTGGGGTGTTTAACTGACTGTCTCTATTCTGCTTCTTATTCTGTTTCAGAGGAGGTCAGTTTGAACTATCCAAAATATTGGAAATATCTCATACAGTCTTGTTTCTTGCCATGTGGAAAAGCTATATAAAGCTGTCACTTTTCTGCCAGTCACAGCAGCAATATCATTGTGTTCAAACATTTTGGTAAGGTTTGGTGAAAGTTTGAGGCTCAACGTCCACATCATGGGCTTCTGTATATGTATGAGTGTTTATTCTCCTTTCAGCTGAGATGCAGCTGGTTGTGGTGGATAAACCAGAGAAGGCCCAGCTACTTCTAGACAATATTAATACGATTCCCAGCCTAAAAATATTAGTCCTGCTGGAGTCTGCTAGCTCAAAAAACCAAGAGACTGCAGAGAAACATAACATCAAGCTTGTGCAGTTTGCAGATCTCATGGTAATGATTTACATGTCGGTCATTCTTTTGATACCAGGGCTTCTCACGACATTATAGTGGTGTAACAACTATTCCTTACATGCCAGACAGGTGCTGCCACCATTCCTTGAAGAATTCCTTGCAACCATGCCTTAAACTTACAAATAATAATCAGAATTGTGACGTTTAAATTTATATGAAATGGACCCTTAATCTCTTAAGCAGTTTCCAGATATTTAAAATGTTTTGACTTGACTCCCAGTACCAAATTATCATTAAAATTGTAATAGAAAATGAACTACTGATGAACATGTTTTTATTTAGTTCCTACTGACCATTTTCTCTTGGTTCTTGAACTTTTTATGGAGGGTTATTGTGATATATTACTTTGGGTACCTTAAGATTTGTGAAAATATAGGCATATCCTTTGTATTCTGCTCTTTTTTGTCAAATAACTTTTTTAAATGGAAGCTTACATCACAGAAGTATAAAGCACAGCTCTTGTATTAATATTGTTCTTTCTGATATTAATTTAATCTGATCTTCAAAGATTTCCTTAGAGAGCATTATCATTTGAGAAATACTGTATTAAATTTAGAGATGAAACACGGAAAGGATAATAAACTACCAGTCATACCCATATGGCACGTAGAAGATGGCATCAGTTAGTAAAGGATTTTTATGTAGACTTTATTGTCATCTGCTGTAAGGTTTCTAATACATTGCCTTCGTTTAAGTCATGATTTTATTAGTGCATTGCTGTACTTCTGATAAATATTCTTCCTATATACATTTTTTTCTTATTTTTTTACACATGGAAAGTAAAACTTGTAGGTTGAACAAAGTTATCCCCATCTGTGCATTTTCATAGGATTGGACTTCTTTTTAAAAATATGAATGAAATTGTCACACATGTCTCAGAAGGGAAGAAAGGTATGAGCAGTTCAAGGCCGTAGCACATTTTTGTTAGCAGACAGAGTTGTTTTAAAATGGATTTATAGTTCTCAGAACACTTTTTAAAAAAAAACTACACCTCCAGTTTCTTAAGCTAAATTCTGTTTCAGTTTGGTATTCAAATAGATGCCCTCTCTTGTATAAAATTATAATGCTTGCCAAGTTTTATTTTAAAAAAATACAATGTTTCTGTGTGGTGAGATAAGGGTTTTTTTTTTAGCCCATGTTATTGGGAAGTGAGACACAGCAGTAACTTTACTCAGAGCTGCCAACCCTCATGATTTTGGCATGAATTTCATGACTCGATAGCGATTCATGGATTCACACCGCATGCAAAAAATCACTAATTCCCAAATTCTCAAGTGGCTTAAATCATGAATAAAATAAATTTTATCCTGTTAAATGCTGGTCAAAATAGCAGGAGTGGTCACTGATACCCATAATGGTCCTGTATTGCTAGTCTCAGTGTTAGTAGAACTATATCCAGTTGTTACAGTTTACACTGTAGCAAACATTGTAAAGTATATAATCTATATTTAGAACAGAAGTTTTACAAATACTCGTGAAGAAAACCGGGGCCCAACTGATTTTTTTTTAAATGGCACATGTACATACTTGTGCAACTGTATTTCTTTTTAAACAAACACCAAATGAAGACAGCTTTTTCGAGTGTAGGAGTTTTTGAGATATTGAAAGATTAGCATGCACCGACACCACTAATTGTTAATGGTTCGATGTTTAATCTTATGGATTAATACCATTTCATTATTAAGCTACACAACAGTTAAAATGTTTTCACCTCCATGGAAAAAAATTGTATTCCACAAAAAGTGAAATATAGATTGGAGTACACCAAAAATTGGCGTTGAATTCAGCCATCAGACATTAATGTACATTATGCTTTTCATACCGTAGTATGCCACGCATTTTAGAATTTGGAATTTGCACAGAGGCTCATGTCATTGCTTACAATTTATCTGTCATACATGTACTATATATACATGTATTATTGTATAGTAAATGTATGACAGATAAATTGTAAGCAACAATACGAGCCCCTGTGGGCATGTGGCAGAATGATGTGAAAAAGCACACAGCTTGCAAAAAGCACATAGATATTGGATAAATGAAGAGTACTAGCAGATTTCAGCTCTGGAGTACTTTAAACCACCTACTCAAATCCAGCAAGCTACCAATGCTGAAGCATTGTTTGCGAGTTTTCTTGTTGAACATAACCTGCCTTTCTCAGTTGGAGATCAGTAACAGTGAAAGAGTATTTCCTATTGTAAGGAAAAAAAGACAAACTTTAGTGCCTCCTTAGGTGCTAAAAATTTGCAACAATTTTAGTCACCAAGATTAAACAGCAGGCAAGAAGCCTGAACTGTTTTGAAAACAAATTTACCATGGCTCAATTGAGGAAGTTCAAGTCTGCCATAGCATCATATCATGACAAATAGCACGAAGTTTGTGTATATCAGTAAATTTGGCTGCAAATTAATTTGCACATGTAATCAGTGTAAATAATGTTTTAGTTTTATTTTGGGATTTTCATATAATGCAGTACTGACCTTCAAAGTGGATTGAGCTAGTGTCATGGTATAATTTTTCACAAATTGTGTTCAAAATTCACTAATTTGTATCCCTCGTTTCACTAATTGCGAGTCTGGAGGGTTGGTAGCTCTGCTTTACTAGATGCATTGTCAGTGGTGTCAGCAGTTTGTTAAGGTTTTGGTTAAAGTTTTCATTTGCATGTACTTCATAAATTCAAATCATACTTGAGCTGAATCATTAAAAAATGGTCACAATTCATTCTGTGACATTTTGCTCACCATTTGACCTTGGGGTCAGGATTACAGTCATAGAAAAGTTAAGTTTTTTAAAGGATATTTTATTTGCATCTCTTGCTTAACCTCTTGAGGCCTTTTTTATACTTGGGATGAATCATTTTGAAGCTAAGACAGTTTTTTCTGCAACATGTTCTCTCTAGGTTTAAGTGACATTTTAATAGAAAATTTGTTTTGAGGTTTTGGTTCATGTTTTTTATACTTGTTGTGTCCTTCCATTCATTTGTCATCCCATCTGGCACTTGTTCACACATCTAGTCTTGCAATTTTTAATGAATTGCCATGAACCTTGGTATATATTATGGTCATCAACTGAAATTGTGAATATCAATCAAATCACTTCTCTCCCATTTTTGTTTTAGTTATTGTTTTTTTATTTTGTAGCTTAATGCTAGTCGCACAGTTTATCTTGGAGATTTTTATGGATTGTTGTGAAACTCTGTACATAGTATGGTCATCATCCAATGGTATTGACAAATCTTTGCTCTTGATTTTTGTATGAGTTATTGCCCTTGTTTGCTTACTGTATGACATAATGTGCGACTGAATTTTGTGACTGCAATTCTTGCAGATTTTAGTGGATTGCTGTGAAACATAGTATATATTGAAGTTATCATCAGGAGACATGCATATTGACAAATGATTGTACTCATTATTTTCAGAAGAGTTACGCGTCTTTTATTTCTAAGATTCATCTCCATCATAGGGTACAGGGTGGGATGATCGCCATTCCTCCAGCTTTATATGCTAAAGCCATTGATGGATTTTTGGATGAATCAGTATGAAGTTATGTCAGTTCATTCTGTGATATGCTCACTCACCCCTTTTGGGCTTGGGTCAAGGTCATTATGTTTAAGTTCACGTGTTCTTATTTACTTATATTTCCTAAGCCCCTTGTTGGATTGTCTACAGATATTATGAACTTCAGAAAGAATGACAGGTGTAAGTTGAAGTTGTTTGGATTTGCAGTGTGCACATTAGAGAGAATGTTGGCATACCTCTAAGTTACTTTTATGTACTGTGGCTGTAATTTCTTTGGATTTTGTACTTGTGGAAATTGTACATGATCTAAGCAAACAGTTAACCAAAATGACTGCTCCCATGTCCTCAAAAAATCAAAAGTACACTATCTTTAGCAGTTATTAAAATAGGGAAACAAACTTTGCCAGACTAGACAATGCTTCTGAAAGAGCAATGAAATGAATTACAAAATATTTAAAATGTCAAAAAAGTTATCAGCCTTTTTAGCAATTTACCTCTGAAGTCCAAGAAGTGAAAATGGCCAAGTGGAGCTAGCATTTTTTTGGGAGGTTCACATCTGAAGAAAGGCCAAGTTGTGTACTCTATAACCCAAATTACTTCCATCAATCACACACCAAAATAAAGGGAATTAAAAATGCATTAAACAATACTAAAGATATACAGTGTCTTTTTTAAATAGCAAGTAAATCATTGAGGAAAACCTGAGGAAATTTTTTTCTTTTAGATTCTAATCCTATACAAACTAAGAAACTCTAGAGCACCACCTAAGATGGTTCATTATGCTACACCCTCACTCACTCCTTTTGATCTTAGGATCAAGGTCACATGTTTTACAGCAACACTTTGAGCATGGACGTGACATGCAGGTTCAAGCCCTGTCTTCTGATGTAAAGAAATTTGCAGAATGACCTTTATAACTGCAGGTTGCACAATATTTTCAAATAAATTATTGTATAGTGGGTACTGTTTATGCACATAAAATTCAGCAATTTTGTTTTTAGAAAAGAGGATCTGTTTTTGGTAAGTTAGATTTATTTGGTCATGGATATTGACAGGTTATAATATTTTAATGGAATATATTTATGTATTTGCACTCTGAGACCACTAAATAGCTAATATTTGTACACCACTTAGCATTCCAGCTATATGTTAATTCAGTTGAACTTAAATATCAGGAGAATGTGACTGTATTATGACATGTAGTAAAGTTCATAAATTTTACTTTTTTTAAAAAAATTTTCTCCTCCTAGGAAGAAGGGAAAAAGAATTTCAGAGATCCAGTTGTAAGTAAAGCCTACTGTAACATTTCAACATTTACTTTTCAACTTTTAATACTTGTTTGATGGTTTGCATGTGACTGTCACCCATTTGTCTTTATTATTAGTTGTTCTGGCACTTTTCTTTATCATTAATCGTTCTAGCAACCAGTAGAAAGAAATGATGCCAATGTTGATAAAGTTGATGAAATTATTGCATCATCAAATTTCATGCATGTTATAAGTGTTGTATTTCTCCAGTTTGATGTAATTTTTTATTTTTTACATTTTTAAAATTTTTTAAATTTATATCAATGTTCATGATTTGTATTATTTTACTTATTCCATTATTGTTTTGTAATTGACATTACTGCATGTTGTAGCCCCCAAAACCTGATGATCTGGCCATGATATGCTATACAAGTGGAACCACAGGTAATGTTACAATAGCTGTCATCATATTTATGTATGTAATATATTCAACCAGTAGTGAACAGACAAAACCCAGATATGCTGTTGCATAATATGCTTGCAAACCAAATCTGGATTTCTCCTTTAAGTATGTCTATGATCACATTTACATTAGGAATATTAGTCTTTCTCCCTCCTGAATCCAGCCCTCCCAAAAAGATATAAAAAAATTCTTTCCTGTCTATATTATATAAAGGGCAATAACTCTTGCCCTTTACATCCCCTTGCCCACCACCAGGTGGCACTAGTTTTAAGCGTTCACTTTGAACTGATAATACATTGTTCACATTGCCTCACAAAATACATTTTAAATTTATGCTAATTTCATCGCTCCATTGTGCATCTTGTTAATTTTAGATATATTGAGGATTATTTTACAGCTGGTATACATTATTTGTAATTTTGACCATAATTCTGGGATTTTTTTCACTTTAGCAGAATTTGTGTCTGAGAACCTAGTGGTTAGATTGTCCACGTTGGATGCAGGAGGTTGCAGGTTCGAACCCCAGCTGAGTCATGCCAAAGACTTATTAAAATGGTACTAACACCTGCCTTGGTAGGTGCTCAACATTAAGAGGTTAGTGTTAGGACTGGTCAGCCTGGTGTCAGGATAATGTGACTGGGTGGGACATAATGCTATATGTCTGCTGCATGATGCCTCAGTGCTACACATCACTATAAACTGCCACACTGCAGACATAGCAATATGACTGAAAAATTGTTAAAGCTACGTTAAAAATCCAAACACTCACACACAGAATTTTGACACTTTTGGGGAATATTCTCTCAATTCTAGGCAACCCTGTAGGCATATGTCGCCCCACATGTCCAATCATGGCCTTCAGGGCTGTAGGTCCAGGCCCATGGGGTTTATGCATGACTTGAATGAGCCATGTCATCTAGCTGTAGCTGCACCTCACTTTGCCACATTAGCTGCCAACCTTATCGTCCAGCTGTCCAGTTCTAGATCCATATTGTTTAGTGACCGTATGGCTTCTGTAGCATATTGTCATATACCTCATCAAGTAGAGCCATGGAACACTAATATTGTCTGGGATCTAAGTAATAGATCTGTCAGTCTGCCTAACATTACCAATTCTCTAGTAGTACAGCCGGCTTTACTGCCATCTGTATGCTCAGCATCATACTGAATTTGATTTCAACAGGCCATCCACACTGACACAAAGGTTACATACTATGGCTACGGCTAGCAATTTACACACAACTTACTCTTAAATGGTACCATGACTGTCATAGAGACCATGGTCATGCCTCATCTAAGCCTCTGGGAATGTATTATCTAGACATTGATCTTGATCTGGATCAGGACAACTCATACATTGAGTATGGGGATAGGCCTGAGGATGTTTCATACTCAGATCCCACTTTGGAGAGGACTAAGTATAGCTTTAAGGCTGCCATAGAGGAAACATATCAGTGCTGCTAAACTTAGAATGTCCGCCGTCTCTCTCTTCTATGGTGGCCTACAGTGTCTAGGCCTCAGTCGATCTTGAGGACAAAGAAGTCAACCCTTCCTTCCATCTTCTCCTGCAGTCTGGAAAAATCAAGGGAATTGCCAAAATCAGTGACCCAGGCAATTTCAAAGTATTTTCTTCCAAAAACCAACTGCCAGCATCCTTTGCATCTCGCTGGTATAAGACCCATTCCAACGTCTTCTACAAATCTCCCAGTGCTAAACAAGAATAATGCTGCAGTCAGCCTGACTTTGTATTTTTCACATCACTTCAGAGCTCATTTGCAATACAGTACCCAGTTTTTTGTTGTTGGATTTGGCGTCTCTGGCGATGCTTGCAGAGAAATCTGGCAATGTGCATGCCTGGGAGTCAATGGCTAGAATAGCAAAGATTATTAACAGACAGCTCACCATTCAATGGTGAATGCTTTCACTACTGCCAGCCTTGACCTTGTGTGACGGGATGCATGCTTACTTTCGACCTTGCTCAAGCCACACCATGCCCTGTCCCAGCAGACCACTGCATTTCACCTTTGCTGTTCAGTTGCAAGATAGAGGATGTGCTGAGGCAGACCAAGCACTGCTCCTCCACCTCGCCATGAAGTTATCATTGCCTTACAGATCAGCTCTGACTCATCCTCAAAGATATGGTGAATGGAGATAAAGGGATATGGGATCATTCACAGCACACTTCCAAAACCAACCCAGATCTCAACCTTATGTACAGAGACAACCTGCTAATCAGTCTCGGAATTCAGTCATATTGAGGGGGTAGGAAACAAGGTGTCAATACCCTCAGGCCTCCACCCTCTCACTCCTGACCCATGTCCCTGACTCTTGCTGTTCAATACACATGGGGTTGATTGTCTTCTGCAAAGCAAGTGGGTGATTTGAGTCGTCTCAGAGGGTTTGGGATCTCATTTTACCATCCACCTCCCCTATTTTCCTCTCCATTCTGGACAGAAGTAACATAAGGACTCAGTAAAGAATGCACTCTTACAGCAAGAGATTAGGATACTCATCAAAAAGTGAGCAGTGGAGATTGTTTGGAATCCACAGGGTTTTACTCCAGGCTTTTCCTGGTCAGGAAGGCCATTGGCAAGCTCAGGTTGATCATCAACATGAGTCAAGTAAATCAGTTCACAAACCCACTGAAATTCAAAATGGGGATGTCAAGATCAGTCTGCCTTTCCATCCATCTGAACAAATTTGCCATCAATCTCAATCTGACAGATGCATATTTTCATAGTTGAATCCATCCATCCTCACAGAAGTGTTTTCAGTTTGCATACTGAGGGAATTGTTTTCATTTTCATGCTATACCTTTTAGTTTGAAAATAACTCCTTGGCCTTTACAAAACTAATCATCTGTTCTTGTTCCATCTAACTTCATCTATTTGCACAGCAGAACACTTTGATGACATCCTCCAGCAACATGTTAATTTTCAATTTTAGTAAAGAGAAAGAACTCTCATATCCCTTTTAAATCATGTTGTGTTTCTGGCCAGTTGGGAAATGTCCAGTTGTCCATCATAGCAGTTTGTCCATCTGGGTATGGAATTTCTCATCCACCTCAACCTTATATGTCTTCCTTCAGGTGGTCTGAATCGTCAAGCTTGTCAAGTCCATTTCCAACAAAAATAGATCATAGCCATGGAGTTTCTGCAACTTCTCAACTTCTTAAATGCAGCAACAGGTCTCATTCCACTGCTGCATCCTTACATGGTCCATTTTGTAGATGGCCTTGCTGTCTCAGTGGCACCCCTTTTCAGTTCTTAATTACAGGATTAGCATAATAATGTAGATATCATTCCTGGATCAGTGGTGCAACCAAGGTTGGCTTGCAACAGGAATACTTCTAGAATAGCCCCAAACAGATGTGACTGTGTGTACAGATGCAAGTACTTATGGTTGGGGAGCCCATCTGTTGCCAGGCTTTGACACTGTCAGCAGTCAATGGGATCCTGAGGACGCAGGTCTCTACATGAATCTCTTATAGATGAAAGCTATCATCAAAGCCTTTCATTTTTCGAGAGACAGTCTTTAGGGCAAGGTCATGCTCATGATGTCCAGCATCTTGGTAAAGACATACCTCCACAAACAGGGTGGTACTTTATGTTCTGGTCTGAGAGTTCCATTGTTGGTGCACACATCAGAACATCCACATCCAGATCAGACATATCCTGGGCAGTCTCAGAGTCTTAGCTGACTCTCTGTCCAACAAGAACCAAATTTTTAGTACCGAATGGTTCCTCCATTCATTGTTAATTGCATGACCAAGATGGCCCTCAACTTATAAGGTTTATGAGGAAAAGTGCCATGTGTTTATAGACTGGAACAAAGTCAATAATATCATCCCTTTGGTTGCCTTAATCCCACAAGTAGCTGATTGTTTTTTTCTCTGCTGTTCAAGAAGAAAAAGTTGCCCACAATTACTATTAAGGGCTACCATTCTGTGATATCAGACACTGTCCATCATCATGGCAGATAGGATCTTGGTCATGACAAAGACCTCTCAGTCTTGTTGACCAACATTGATTTGCATAGTCCTAAAACACTCGGTTTCCCAAGAGGAATCTTTCAAGAGTTCTGACTTGGCTGAATTCATACAAATTTAGACCTTGTCAGGATCCTCACTGAAGCTTCTTTCATAAAAAACTTTTTTCCTGATAACATTAGCTTTGGCATGCAAAGTAAATTAGTTTCATACCCACTTTTCTGACCCAGCCTGTCTTCAGTTTAAGTCCAATGGCTCAGATATCCATTGTATGAAACCTAATTTCATTGCCAAGAATAGGTTGCCATCAGTGGGCAATCAGAAGGCCATCATACAACCTCTCTTATGTGTTGACACATCAGCAGTGGTATTCAGAAAGGATCCAGTACATGCTCTCAAGGTTTATCTGAAGTGAACTGAGTCAATTTGTGCAGCTAGAAAACATCTCTTTCTTCCAGTTAAACCTGGTAATGAGAATATAACTCCTCAAGCCCACAGATTGTGGTTGAAGTAGGTAATATGCATGCTATACTCTGTCATCTCACCAAAACAGAGTCTTATCATCAAGATCACTGCGAATGAGGCCACAATAATCTCTGCAAGAATGACCTTCGACTGTAATGTTTGTATCTGAGATATCATTGAGGCCGTCGACTGGCACATACAGTCAACCATCTCAAGTTTTACCTATAAGATTTAACTCTACAGCATCACACTCTGGCTCTGGTAGGCTCAGTCTCAGTCACACAGGCAACTACTAGACCCAACTGACATCAGCACAACCTCCAGACAAGCAACCTAAGATGCTGTCACTGGATTTGCTCAGAGATTTTATTTGATAAAATGAGTTAATCTATATCTTCTTCCCAGATTTAGACCACATTGCCTCCAGTTGTGCTGCTTGCAAATTAGGAGACTGAGTTATCCATCATATGGAGAATCATCATATGGGGAATCCAATCTTTTTCCCTTGAGGTCTACTTAAGGTATAAGTAGGCTGTTCTATGTGCCTATTATCAATTCTCCTAACATTAATGTGATTGGGGAATGTATCTGAGGGAGAAAGTGAATTGTTCAATAAATTATGCTTCTCCTAGAATACTTACCTGATCACGTTAATTAAATACCATCCCATCCTCCCCACAATGTGAGCATCTCTTTCATGGTGTTCTACTCACCTAAAAATTTGTGTCACCTGGCTGTGGCAAGGGGATGAAAAAATGTATTTTCTTCTTTTGGGAGGTAGTAAAGCTTATATTTCTAATGTTAATGGGATCAGGGAACAACATAATTTACTGAAAAATATTTGCTTTCAGCAACAGGGTTTTACTCTGGACTTAATTTGGTGATTTGATTGGCTGAAAATTAAATCTGACTTAAATTGACCATTCAGATATCTTAAGTCTATACATAACTGTGAGACTTGTGTTATTAAAATAGAATCTGGCCTGGAAATCATAAAATTCTTGTTTGAGTGTGAGCTTGAAAATTAGTTTCAACTAAGCACAAATTATGTTACTTTTGAAAGGTCATAGATTTGCTAATAGTGTAAACCCAGTCTCAAACTCAGAGTTTTATGATCTCAGATCTGGTCTGGATTCACCAGCAGAACTTAGTCTAGACTTAAATTCAAGTGTAATATTTGTCAGTCTAATTTGCTGAAATTTAAGTCTTGACTTAAATTAACCAATCAAGTATTTATGTCTACAAACTCTTGTTGGTGAAATTGGAACCAGGATCTATGCACTTAAGTAAAAATCACAGTTTTAATAAAATGAATAGACCCTGATCTGTGGGTGTTTACTGTACAAAAATTTGTGTACAAGTTCCACCATTTTTGTGGATTTTCATTTTTAAAAAATGTACAGGTTTATAAATGCATCATTCAGATTTCACCCATGGAAACTTTAGACCATTTACATTGACAATGGTAATTGGTTATGTGGTGACTTGCACTGACTGTACAGTTTAAAGGTAAATATTGTCATCATTACTAGCATACAGATCTTAATTGTTATATCTGAAATGATGATCCTGGATAACTGGCAGAACTTCATTTTTATTTGGAGTGTAATCTATAAAAGCATCTTCATGTTGTGATAGAAGGTTGACTTGCAGAATGTGACAGTTCCGTCTAAAATACAAACATCCAGCACATGTTTTCTTGTTGATAGAAAACAATGGTTTTTTTATCAATACTGTAAATTCATTATTGGATCCATTACTATAAAAAGTTTTGTTAACAATTTTTTATACATGTGCTTCACCATAAGGTGGAGCATATTATGTTATGATGTGCATCATCCATCTGTCTTTTGCCAATTTTCTTTTTGTACATTTACTTGATTTGTCACCATCAACAGTTGCAAAACTTTGCTGATGGCTGGTATTTGGTGTAAAGAAAGAAGCCTATTGAATAAGACACACTACTAAGAAAACTTCACAACTATGTTCTCCAACTAGTATCAGACTCATAATCCATGGCTTTCATGTTATAACTGCCCATGTGTGTCCAAGGAAAATGACCTTAAGTCCCATTTCCTGGGATTTATAGCCCATATGGTGTCAAAAGTGATGTTAAAAATCAACCAATCAACCATTCTCTGCACATTCATGATATGGAGATTTATGAGTTTGGACTTGAATGCCTGTTAACAGCTACATAGCCTGGTGTTGTGCTTTGTGAAAAATCCAGCTGAATCTTGTATTTGAATATCTGACACAGCTTTAATATTTTTGCAGAGATAATAAACTCTGCCCATCTTCATCTTCATTATTCCATGAATGTGCTTGGAGAACATAGCTGTGGAGTTTGCTGGTGGAGTTTCATGCTTTGGTGATTCCTGTGCATCAGAATCTTCTAGTTCTGAGCAATCTGAAATCAACTAAAAAATTTTAACATCATGGACCTTATTGCTTATTTAAAATTTCCAAAACAGGGCCAAACGTTGATGTTTATTGATCCTGAATCCTCAGTTAACAAAATTAAAAAATTTTGCTCTGGGGCAAATATGTCATTGAGATAAACTGTTCCTGTAATTATTATAATTTGGGTTCCTTTTTTAGCCCCCTTTCAGTTTTGAGGACACTTGTATGGGGTTTCAAATTTGAAGAATCTTAGCTGAAAGGGGTATTCTCTTTTCTACAGAATAAAGATTTATTGACTGTTTGTTGTGTTATAATCTTATCTTATTAGCTGTTACTTCTAATTAATCAACTTCCCTGAATCATTCGTGTATTCTGCTGTTATCTTTGTTTTGAAAGCATATGATCACTCCATGGTAGCTGGCTTAATTTATACTGCTATCATATGTTCTGAATATCGTGTATTAAGTTTGGGGTCAAACTGCTTCTTCAATTGCATTGTTAATTTAGCGACAAAGGGAAATATAAGTAAGTAGGATTAGTCTTTAATTATTCTATAACATGCAGTAACAAGAGTTTAACTTCTGTTCAGATTATCATGTTGCATAACTAATTAAAGACCAAAGAGGACCATAGATGGAAAGCTTGCTGCATCCACTGCAAGTCACTTGTACATAAGTTACCATCTCAGGCATTTACATTTGGATTTCATGGTTGATAGATTTAATTGGGTTTACCTTTGATGTATTACCTCTGTTGGCATTGAAAGGACTTCAAAGAATAAAAAATTAAATCTTTACATATGCCCAAAGAGTTTCTCAATTTTTTTCTGTAATTTTACTCAGAATTTTCTGTTTGTGCTCAACATTTTCAAAATGTATACTCAAAAGTTTCAGTTTTGTGAGTGCCTATACAAGATATCAATTAAGGACTTTTGAATCAAAGGTAACTGGCTTCAAAGTCTTGTCTAGCATAATTATGGTAATTCAGATGAACAAGGTAAGGATACAGCTGGTTACACTATACTTGTATTGAATCCATTGAAGCTGGCCCTCTTGCACATTAGTAACCATTCATAGTTGATTTGTACTAAGTGTAAATAGATGTAAACATTAATTATAATGTTAAAGTAGTGATATGGCCAGGATTCTGTCAAGAGCTGTGCAGCCTCACCATAATTAGGGGCCAGCTGAATGATCACAGCAGGGTTGTATAGTATCATATCCATCCATCCAATCATCTACTTAACCATCATCATCTGCAAGATAATTTTACTGTGACTAGACTAGTTTCACAATCATGGATTATTTAAGGTAATACCAGTTATTGCATTATCTTACCAATTGAAAGCAAGGCTTAGGGTGTAGCTCATGTCAGTAAACCAAAGATAAAGTCGGGCTGTCATAGTTGAACGACATATTTATACTCTCTCATTGCATTTTCTCGTGTCCCTGGTTTACCAGTGATTGTTTTATTTACAACCATATTTGGACATGTAGCTTACATTGATATTTGGAATGAGTTTAATTCCACAAAATGTTTTACAAGAGTTATGACCCCTATTTCCCTCACCCAAATTTTGCTTCAGCAGCATAACTTTATAAAGATATTTTGGGGATTTCAGCCAAATTTAACATACACCTTTATATTAATAAGACCTTAATGTAAATTGATTTCCTTTAGTCCATTTTATATATATATATATATATATATATATATATATATATATATATATATATATATATATATATATAAATGCCCACTCCATTTCCTTCTTCCAAACCCAGTATATCCAGTGGCTTCAGAGATACAGCTAAAATAAATAAATTCCTTTGTATGAGGGCTCATTGTAGATTAGTTCTTAGCTAATTGTGTTACCCTGTTTAAATAAAGTCATTATTATTATTATGGTTTTGGATCTATAATTCCACAACTTATACAGGAACTATGGTCCCTTTGTTGTCTGTCCCTTGACAATGGTTTTCATATAATTACTTGACCAAAGATTGTTGAATTTCAACCAAATTTGACATGTAGCTTTTTATTAATATTAATTTGGATTTCAAGCATTCCACATCCTCATTAGGGGGAGTTATGGACCCTGAATGTCCATTCTCCTAACTTTGTTTCCAGCTCAAGTGCCTCTGTATGATGCCATGCTGAATGAATTGTATTTTGTAGATCATTTAGTAATGCATACCTTGCTAATATCTCTAGGTTAGATATAAAAAAAACATGTCAAAGTGGCTGTCAAAAAATGTATATTACACAAATTAAATAGGATGTGCAGTTACCATGAAGTTTGAAAGTTATATTTGCATCATATACTAAGATATTTTATGAACGGAAAATGAACAGTTCAAGACAAATATGTCTAAACTATATTTATCCTAATCAGATTGCTGCTTAACAAATATTACTTTCCCAGTTGTTGATCTGCAGATTATAGCAAGATACACTGTATATACAAGATAGTAAGAGCCGTGACACCTTCCCTGGCTCATCCTCGCTAGCCAAGGGGTGATGATCCACTTCATTTACACATCCACTGAAGGAAACTGATCTGAACAAATTACTCTTAACATTTAGCGAGGAAGGTTGCTGGGAGTAATCATTGTGGATGAAGAACAGCAGATGTCAGTGTCTCATAATTTATAAAAGAATTGTATCTTGTATTTTTGGAGTAATAATCCCCATGTTGCAAAACTCATTAACATCACTTTGTACATGAGGGGAACTGCCCCTTGCATTTTTGGAGTCATACATCCACATGCTGTACAACTCGTCAACAATACTCTTTTTGGGTGGAGTGGAGCTGCTCCTTTCTCAATAGACCAAGCCCTGCAATAAATAGGTTACATCAACTCAGATGAATTTGTTTGTTCCAGATTTGATACAAGCTGGGTAAGTTTTTATTTGCAGTTTATTTGGTACAGTAAATTAAAATATGAAATATTTGTTACATTTGCAACAGAGTTTTCCTTAAATTATCGATTTACCAAAAATATATCTATTCTGTTGCAGCATAGCCTTCAGAGTGATTATATTTTACAAAAATTTAATTACCTGACTAAACATTAAAATATATTTTTTAACTTTTCTCAGGTGAACCTAAGGGAGTCATGTTGACACACAGGAATATTATTTCCAACATGTCAGCTGTAGCTTTTCATGTAGAAGTAAGTTGGAATTATTGTCAACACTTCGCCAGTTCTGGTTAATGTAGATTTTTGTACATTTTGTATGATATAAATAGAATACATTCAAGTCAATGCCTGTTGTGTTTTATTTTCTGTATTATTTATACCCCTGCTTTGAGATGTAGATAGTGTATAGGATTCACTTTGTACCTATGTGCCTCCATGCATGCATCAGTCCTATAGACTTTATATTAGTCCTTTACACCATTTTCTTTATGTATGGTGGTATATTAGCAATTAATATAAATTTAAAAATAGACCCATTAGCTTAACATTGGTATTGACCGTTATTAAGTAAAAATATTCACGGCTTCTTTATATGGTAAACACATTCCCATGTTCAGTGAACTATTTGGGCTATGGCTAAATAAAAATGGTTATGGAAATGAATGCTGACCATCTCATAATTTGATGGCCACCAGAGGCTGACAATGGCTGTAACCCTTTCTGCCTGGTATCAGTGCTGGAGAATCAGTAGATCTAGCACTTATCCATAAAAAGCTATCTATCATACAAAATTAAAGGAAGAAATCTGAATGCATCCAAAAATTTAATTTATAAAAATATTGAAAATGAATGGCTGGTGATCACTAGTTGCTGCTTTTCATACAAGAGAGAGTATCAAACTGACCTTTGATACAATGTATTAGACAACAACTTTTCTTTCTAAAGAGTGCACATTTATCTAGTCTTAATGGCATCATTTTATCCTTTACTCAGAATTTAATCAAAGACAAATTACTCCAGAATGAATCTATGTTTGGAAGTATTATCCAGGACTGATGGACCTCAATACCATGGCAACAATCATGAAACAAACTGCACCTTCAGAATTATCTGCCACCATGACAGCAGCATTAACAATCAAAATGATATTGTAACTTGGACTAAATTTTTCTTGCTCATCTTTTTGTAATGGTATCTTTAATTTCTGTTGATGTATTGAGCCATTTTTTGCTTATATCAATGTTTCATTGTTTTTCTTTGGCTTCATTACATTCCATCCTTTTAATAAACTTTGTTTTGTTCAGTGTTGAATGAGATACACCCCATATATGACTGCACCTCCATATGACTAAATTATTGTGTATTAGTGCGCAGTGTTCAGGCTTCATCCTCTCATTAAACAACATATAAAATGTTAAAGCATTGATGTAATTTTTGTTTCAGTTGTGTTATTCATATAACAGAATGATTAATATTCTTGTTTTTATATATTAAATAAAAATTATAGACTGAGTATTCATGTGAATAGAATGCCATTTCAGGCACAGGCAACCTGTGTCACATGACTTTTGGTCTAACAGCCAGTAATGTGTTATGAGTGTTGTTAAAAAGCAACCAAGAACAGCAACAACAACCTTGTTCTCTGAACAGAGTTAATTTTGTCCTTTTTAATGTTACAGCCATGTATAAAGCTGCTTTCAACAGATGTTCATCTCTCTTACCTACCTCTGGCCCACATGTTTGAGAGGGGAATGCAGGTGAGGTTCAACAATAATTTTAGTTTTCTCAGTGACAAATGGCTATAAATGCACACAGCCATGAAAATCATAGGATGCTTGTGGGCAAAATTGCAACTGTAAATTAATTGTTTTTCAAATACTTTCAAATTTTGTTACATATGTATTTATATTATTTTAATTAATTTCTCTGTGTTCTTGTTATACTAGGAATTTTAATCACAAATGATAAAAATGTCTCAATGTGTTGTTATCTATGGCTTTATTAGTCTGTTAACACTAATTAAACAGTCTGTTCAAAGTGGTCAGTTAACACTAATTAAACAGCCTGTTCAAAGTGGTCTGTTAACACTAATTAAGCAGCCTGTGCAGCATGGCCAGTTAACACAATAGTCCGACTATATCAACCTGTTTGTTTGTACCCCTCTACCTATTTCAATAATGGAAACCTTTAATGTGATAAAAAGTGCAAGGAACTTAGTCAATTCATTCATTGATTTATATTTTCTAACCTGACTGTTAGTAGAATGGCCCTAACACTGTCATCGTCTGCACGTTTCATGCTTAACTAAAGTTTTCAATATAATAGATGGAGATGTGCGAGATCCATTTCCAGTTCCTGGTCAAGTCCATTTTCGGCAAAGGGGTGTGTGCACGACTACAGATGTACATACATATGTTGTCTGCTTCCGATATTTACAGTGTCGAATCAAGCAAAGGAAAAGAATGACAACAACAAATTTGCCTTTCACGAGGATTTAACAAGCGGTTTAATTAATATGTTCATGTGTGCAAAGAGATATAATTCCAAACTCGCAACGTTATGGAAATTTACGGAATTATCCAGCAGTTACCGAATAGGATGAACTATGTCATTCTGTTGTCTGATGGAAATAAACTAGCCCATAGTGTACGCAATATGGCACCTTGTTAGTATGGAAAGTCTGTTAAGCATGAAAGGTGCAAGGGGATGCCAGTATTAGTGCCATTCTGGTCACAGTCAGGTTAGAAATTATTAATCAGTGATTCAATTGACTTAGTTCTGTGCATTTTTTATCACATTAAACGTTTTCATTATTGAAATCGGTGGGGGAGGGTACAAACAAATGGGGATGTATAGTCAGACTATAATTAAGCAGCCTGTTCAGCATGACCAGTTAACACTAATTAAGCAGCCTGTTCAGCATAGCCAGTTAACACTAATTAAGCAGTCTGTTGAAAGTGGTCAGTTAGCACTAATTAAGCAGTCTGTTGAATGTGGTCACTTAACACTAATTAAGCAGTCTGTTGAAAGTGGTCAGTTAACACTAATTAAGCTGCCTGTTGAAAGTGGACAGTTAATAATAAATACTCTTAAGTAGCAATGTAGATATTAGTGAACAGTTGTAACCAGCTAATGGCTACAGTTCTTTGCACAAGCAATGAATGGTTGCTAGAATGTCTAGTTGTTTACAGTTTTTTTTTTAACATGTGTGGCACAATTGAGAATGGTCTGGTATTATATTTTGCCAGGTTCCAGACAGATAAATTGCATGTTGTTTGGTCATGCATTATGTAACCCTTGTGTGGCATAGGGTATGTTGATTCACAACAGTATGCCCTGAGCTTTTGTTCAGCTGACCTTATATTACTTGGATGTACTCTTCTAGATTCATGTTCAAAAAGTCACCCAGTGTTTCAAGATTAAAAAAAAATATACTCTTTCAATATCATGTATAAAGTCGACCTTATTTATGTGCACCTTATATGGTAAATATTATCTTTGCCAAAGTGGGTGTAATTATCAAGGTCAGAGTGTAATCATCAAGGTCAGAGCATAAGTACTGTTGATGCTTTTGAAAGAGCCTTTATAATGTGTACCAGCCAAGGTATATAAGGCCGTTCACCATCTATACTCACTTGTAAGTCAGGCTTAACTGCAAGCAACTAAGATATTGATCTGCAGCATAATGAATCTGCAGATCTGGGTCTATGTTGTTTATTCTGCTTATTATTCCTAACAAACTGCACAGACCCAGATTGGCCGGTGCATAATGCACCAGCAGATCTGGGTCTGTGCAGTTTGTAGTTGGACTCATATTATAAGTGAGTATATATGGTACTAGTTAAAAAGGCCTTCCATACTGTACTAGTCAAGGTATATAAGGCCACTTACTAACTAGTTGATTGGGTGTTCCTGTACCAGTCATGGTATACAAAGCTGCTTAGGGGCCTCGAGTGGCCGAGTGGTCTAAAGCGCTATCCGTTCAGATCACTGCCATCTCACCTCTGTCTGCATGGGTTCACGTCTCAGATTCGGCCAATGTGCGTATGTGAGAAAGCTTGCCAGTAGCTTCTCGTGGGTCGGTGGTTCTTTCCGGGGTTTTCCGGTTTCTTCCTCCACCATTAATACTGGCCGCCATGTATAGCCTATCGTGTGCTGAAATATGGCGTTAAACCCTACAACAACAACAACAACAACAACAACAACAAGGCTGCTTACTAACTAGCCTATTTCAGCAGGACTTTTTTGTCTGATGGTATGTGTACCTGACTGCAAGAGACAATCGGGTTATTTTTCCTGATTACACCAGACTTTGCATCCCCAGCTGTGATATCTGAGGGTTTGTCAGACTCTCAGTAGCTGGTGACACATTGGATAGAATGAGATTTAACCTCTTTGAAGAGTGATTCTGGATCATGTTCAAGTATGAATGTTAATGTAAGGGGGAGGAGTGAAGTGGTCATGGTATAAAAGGTCACTTACTAATCAGTCTTGCTGATCTGGAGCTTTCAGGCTAGTGGTATGTACACATTCCTACTGGATACATGACTGGAACAATTAGATTTTGTATCCCCTACTGCTCCCAGATTTCTGTCACACTACATATCTGTCAATCTTTCTGGCTCTGTCTGTCTCTCCCTCATGTTGGATATCCATTGCTTACTTTGAATTCACTCCTTTTTGAAGGGTACCAATTTTCATGCATTTTGTGGTCACTAAAAGTAAAAATTTAAAGTTCACATGAACAACGACTTTTCTATGGAAACAACAACTGAGAAGTGAAGTAATGGCAAAAATGTTAGTTTGGCTGAATCATTAAGATTGATGCCCACAAAAATAAATGTTAATAATAACTTTACTTTTTCACAAGCACATGTTGCCACAAGTGATCTCCACTGAATACATTGAATTTATTCTAGTTGATGCAGCTCTGACCTATTTCACTAAACAACTTTAGAATTTTCTTATCATTTTAATATGAACTATGTGAAATCTAAGTACCCTGGCATATATTTTTTAAAAAACTGCCTTCCCTGGGTATCATCTATGTTTAAATAGAACAGCGATTAGTAAATACAGAGAGACCACACTTCTTTCAAATAACTGTCTTCATTTGTTTTCTTGTGATCTATCAGTGACCATACTGAGTGTAGGTAAAGCAGTAGTCGTTTTTCAGTTTCTTAAGTTTCCACAGATCAGTGTTCATCTGATAACCTAGTGCAAACTTCCTACATTATAATGTCTACTTTAGTAAGTTATTTGCTTAAATGCTGCATCACTTCTACATACATATCAGGGACTGGTAATACAATCACCAGATTTTGTGAGGGTCAAACTGTTAAATACAATTCTTTGTAAATGATGGAGTAGAAATTTTTTAAATTAAATATGAGGTTTTGGGCATGGAAGATTGCAAAATAATTGTAAACAGAAATCTCCATATTTTACCTTTATATAGTACATTTGTATCTCTATTGTGACAAAGTTTGACAAAGTTTTAATTTTTGACAATGTCATAAAATGATAATCACATGGAACATCAATGTATATAAATTAATGATGTCAGTATGTATCACAATTTGTTATGGAGGTTTTATGTTTGACCAATCAGAATGACAAATTACATGTTTAGATTTTTTTCAGACTCCTGTATATTGTGAATTAATTTCTTTTCATATGTACAAGTTCTTCCAAGATTGCAGGTAAATGTATTCTTAAATTTTGCATTAAAAATTGTGAATATGCCTTTGATGTGGAATATGGTGCTGTTGTCTTCAGCAATTATTCATATGGTCTTTGAATTTGTGGCTTGTTGCAACCAAGAAATACACTAAAATTGGTACTATGTGAATAAAAGTGCAATCAAAGTACATCAAAAGAATTAATGTTTTCTTACAGGTTTTGCTGTTTATGTATGGAGCCAGAATAGGGTTTTCCCAGGGAGATATAAAATTTTTGACCGATGACTTGCAGACCCTTAAACCAACAGTTTTTCCAACAGTACCCAGACTTCTCAACAGAATGTATGACAAGGTATGGTATGACAAAGCATAACAACTGTATGAGATTTTTAATGAGACAGTACTCTTAAACACATTCTGTATAATAGGTATTTTTTCCTGGTACAGCTACCACAGTGGCCATCTTGAGAGTCTCTTCATCTCCATTCTGCCAATAGCATTACGACCTTTGTCATAAAAAATGACATGCTCATTCACATTACCTGCCAAGTAACACTGGGTCATAAGAAAACATGATTTTAAGCTCCCAAATACATGGACAAAATCACTATTTGAAAAACATGAATTTCCAAATATCCAAACATGATAACTGGAGGGCTGATTATCAAGCACTACTAAAATATAATCGTGTGGTCTCCTTTTAAAAAATGTCCTTATTTGTGAAAGCACTAATGCCTTCAGTAAGATATCGATAAACAATAGGTTGTACAGAACAGAATGCACATTGGCTGTTGTTGAAAGCACATCTAGTTGGGTATTTGCAGGGGAAGTAACTACATATTATGACTAAGAACTCAGTTTGAAATGCTATCTGGAAAAGAGGAACATCAAAGAAAGTA
This sequence comes from Megalonaias nervosa, assembly GCA_016617855.1. Classification (NCBI taxonomy): domain Eukaryota; kingdom Metazoa; phylum Mollusca; class Bivalvia; order Unionida; family Unionidae; genus Megalonaias; species Megalonaias nervosa. The sequence goes on along the minus strand of JAECUM010005390.1, from coordinate 50,657 downwards.
TTCAGAATTGACATCTGATACTGTAATTGGTGCATTTCTCTTTCACAAATTAAATAAAATAAAAAGAATAAGAATATAAAAACACCAGCATAATAGTGTTATTAATAGAATAGTAGTCATAAAAATGAACAACAAAATAAAATACAAAGACAAGGAATATTTGCATTCTTAGAGACATAGGTTGTTTTATTGTGACATCATTCATCATTATTTAAAGGTCAGAACAATTTAATTTCAGAGTATCAAAAATTTAGTAATATTTATCATCTTATTTCTTCTACATTTAAAATTACAGCAACATAAAGATGCCACTAGAACCAAATAATGTATTAATAAAGTACATTTTTATTCATTGTAAGATGTCACTTACGTAGGCAGCTTGTGATTACCAGCCTAGCAATCATAAATCCTCACATAAAATCTGAACAAAATCCTACCACTGTCTAGAAAGTTGGCAGATACGAATTCATCCTGTTGGTCCTAAATAAATATCAGTCAGTTTCACATTACATATTTCTCTAAGGTAGCTGTTTAAAAAAAAATCTTGCGTTACCATTCCTCCAGAACTGTTGGACATATTGACATGGGATTTTCATTAAAAAAATCCTTATAGGCTATGACTGATCATAACTGAAAATGGTACCTCCTGTTGCATCAAACCCTCACCCATTGATGGCCAACTTGAAAATTTTGCAATTGCTTTACTGTAAATTGTTAGTTTTTGTGCCAAGATCATGTTGAAACTACAGGGTACATGTTGACTAGTGAATCATCAGTTGCATCATTAGATTTATTTATTTATTTATTTATTTATTTATTTATTTATTTCCAGGTTTTAGCAGGTGTTAAAGGCAGCTCATTGAAATCTGTACTACTCAACTGGGCTTTGGCTTCCAAAGAAAGAGAGATCAAACAGTAAGAGACGTTAAACGTTTTTGTCACACACATTGAGCAAATGTCATAAAAAATTTGAGCTAAAGTAGCTGCAATGTCCAGCATTTGTTAAGCTTCAACTTTGGATGGATTTTGTTTTCTTCACTGCATTGTTGGTTTGCACTAGCTGATTTTCACCAGACAAGACATAAATTTATAAGGCCTCTTGAATAATCCATATGTTACACAGGACGAATAAGTGTTACTTTAGTTAGCTTTATGATTTATGTATTGCTATATAGAATTATATTGAGGTGAATACATTAAATACTTTAACAATAACTATGAAAAAAACAATGTACATTAATTATGGGTAATTTTCCCTCTTAAACAGAGTTGAATTTGGACCTTCAAATCTGGCCTATCTGTACAGACCAGTTATGAATGACTTCCTATCTTGAAAGACTGCTTTTTATTGGCAAATTAGGTGGTTTCTCAAAACAGGTTTTACTATAAATGTAGATGGATATAAGTATCACAAATCAGTATCACCAGTGAAGTGACAGTCATCATATTGATGATTGTTTTAAATTAATCATATATAAGGATTCTTAGACAAAGTTTTCAGACTGACCTAATTTCTGCTCACCATTGTAATTTTGTAACTAATCAAAATATATATAAGGGTCACATGGCTGATTTTTTTTATTTTCTGTAATTTGTATTTCATTCGAAATACCTTTTAAAATACAACCCAAAGTTTTAGGACATGAGGCAAAGCATTGCTTTTTGTCCATTATGCCTCATGCATCAAGATCAGGGATGATTTTTTTTTTTTAACATATCTATACATAACAGTCAGATATAGTCAGCCAGTTTTTATTACCCATCTGCAGGCTATGTTTGTTTATTACCAATCTGAGGGCTATGGGTTTTTTTTAAAAATAATTACAAATTGACTTATAAGCTTCCTGAACACAAAATTGTTTTAACAAGTCTCTGTTTCGCAAAGGCAGAGTCATACTCAACTTGATTTTATAAAAACACCCATAGACTGTTTTTAAAAATCTTGCATTAAAAAAGACGTACAGGAAAGTCTTTTGTTGTTGTTGTTGTTGTTGTTGTAGGGCTTAACGCCATTTTTCAGCACACGATAGGCTATACATAGTGGCCAGTATTAATGGTGGAGGAAGAAAGCGGGAAATCCCCGGAAAGAACCACCGACCCACGAGAAGCTACTGGCAGGCTTTCTCACATATCCACATTCGCCGAATCCGAGACTCGAACCCATGCAGACAGAGGTGAGATGGCAGTGATCCGTAACGGAGAGCGCTTTAGACCACTAGGCCACTCGGGGCCCCTGGAAAGTCTTTTAGTTTAAACCTTTAGTTATTTCCTGCTGATTTTGCTCTGTAGATTCTCCCAGCATGTTCTATCACTTTGCTGGCACAGTTTTTAAAACATTCTGCATAATCTAAATTTTGAAAGTAGATATAAGAAAATATTTCACAAGTTTAGTAGAACAGTGTACTGTCATGAGTGGTACCACTCATAAAAAATATAAAATGTTTTCACTTTATGAGTGAAATATTTCATTATATCTACAAAAAATGTAAACTTAGATTTTCAGCTTATTATATATTTTCCAAAGTAGAAATTGCCTACTTGCATAAATGTTTCTCCATTTTATGCTGGTGCAGTTTATATCTACATCAGTGAAAAATAAGTTCCTAAATTTTACCTTAATTTATGACATTCTTTTTACAATTTATATCTTGCATATAATGTTTCAGATTGTGTATTTTCTCACATCAGTCACTGTTTTCATTTTGAAAAATGAAATAATGTTTATTTTTATGAACACATATTTTGTGCAGACATACAATGAACATTTCGAGAGGAGGTAGCATCATTACAGAGCAATCAGATCTGACAAACTTAAAATTGTAAGATCTTTAAACTAAATATTTCAAGGATCATCAGTTTACCTGTTAAGATTTGCTTATCCAGTTAAGTGTAACAGATACAGGTGACACTAAATATGGAGTAGAAATAGGTCTTGTAGTTCAGAGAGTGATGAATTACATGATTCCTGTGGAAAACTGTTTTAAGTAAGACCTATTTGTTATTGTTTGGAGTTTGCTTGTAGGCATTTCTAATGGCACCGCCTCATTGATTATACAAATGTACACCCCCTGGAGTGTAGAATAGTTCTGATCCACTCTCCTTCATGTCATTAGAGGTGACAAATGGGGGCAGGAAATACAATGTATCAGTGGCTAGTGTTCCAGACTCGTGTCTGAAAGCGTGCAGATTTGAATCATACAATTGGATTAGCCCAGTTTTAGATACTGTAGTGTGTCTTTGGGCAAGGCACTTTACTCCAATTGCCTTGGCACTAAATAATCAACTTTGGTAGCTGTACCATGGAACACCAAACCAAAATATAAATGTACAGTGTTAGGATAAGTTAGGATCTCTTTATTCTGATGGAGGAGGGAGAGGAGAAGAAGAAAATGCATTAGGCCTAAATATGGAAAAATAAGATACACAAGGGCAGATATATTTTCTAACTGGGAAAAGAAGTAGTCCCCCGCAGTGACATCATGATAACACTTTTATTGTCACTATGGCAATATCAGTTTTACCCACTCTGCTATATTTCATTATCTCATTTTTGAAATATGTAATAAATGAACAAAATAATGTAAGAGTTACAGAGCTTTTGTACCAACTCTAACCAAACAAATAAAAGTATAATACATAATCATGCAATCGTAAGATGACAGTTTATGGGACTGCTTAACAGATACATTGGACCTGGACTAAAGACAAAGACAAATCTTCTGAAGGTAAAACAAGTTTGTTAGACAAAATATGGACATTAAAATAGTAAAAGTAGTCTAAACCAACATACAGTGGTTCTACAAGCACACGAAAACTAAACATTCATTGGTTATACAAGCACATACAAACCTAACATTCAGTGGTTATTCACGTAGTCTAAACCAAACAGACAGTGGTTCTACAAGAACATGAATACCAAACAGACAGTAGTTCTACAAAAACATGAAAACCAAACAGACAGTGGTTCTACAAGCACATAAAAACCAAATATACAGTGGTTATACAAGTACATAAAAACCAAACATTCAGCAGTTATACAAGTAGTTTAAACCAAACATACAGTGGTTCTACAAGCACATACAAACCAAACACATTGTTGTTTTACAAGTAGTGTAAACCAAACATACAGTGGTTATACAAGTACATTAAAACCAAACATTCAGTGGTTATACAAGTAGTCTAAACCAAATACACATTGGTTCTACTAGCACATACAAACCAAACATAGTGGTTATATAAGCAAATGAAAACCAAACATTCAATGGTTATACAAGCACATGAAAACCAAACATACAGTGGTTATACAAGTAGTCTAAACCAAACAGTGGTTATACAAGTGCATAAAACCAAACATATAGTGGTACTACAAGCACATAAAAACCAAAGTACATTTACATTTACTCTCAATAAAATCACACACAAGGACACTAACATATTATAGATGATATTTCAGGTAGTATGCTCAGATTTCAGAATTTAGAGTTATAACTTTTCTGTAAGGGATGTCATAACCACAAACATTTTGTCATTATCTTATTGAATATGTGCTAAATGCTGAATTTTAGTGATATTGAGACCCTTTACCTAGGAAATTTGTGCTTAGTCAGTTTCATGACTATGAGGCTATTACCACAAGTTGCCCTATACAACTCTGATTATCTCCCTCTTTTTTCTATAGAGGTATAATAAGGAAGGACAGCTTATGGGACAAGGTTGTATTTGGAAAGATCCAGAAGATGCTGGGAGGGAATATCAGATGTGTCATCACTGGCTCAGCCCCACTTGAAGACAGGGTCCTCAGCTTTTGCAGATGTGCATTTGGATGCCTGGTAGGTTTGTAGGGGTTCTAAAGTCCATCTCAAAAGGGTTGAGTAGACACATACTTTAAGCTTGCCTACAAAATTCTTCACCAGATTAAAAATGATGACTACATATCTTAATAAAGTGAGTTTAATTATTTTTGGCATGTAGAAGTATTTAAAATTTCAATAAAAATGTGATTTATAGCATACAATGGCAGATGCAGAAATTTCTGTGCAAAGAGGCCATATTTTCACAAGTCATAAAGCAGAGTTACCTGCCCTTACGATATTGGTGTAAGCCTCATGATTTTCAGGGGTAACATACACTATTACAAATTTCATTCTTTCCCTTATGAATTTCTGTAAAAATTGTAAATTCTGTTCCAGAATTAGTTGTTTCATTCAGATCCAGTATGACTATCAGAACATCACTCAACCACTTTCGTGATGTCATGAAATAACCTCAGAAGGCATTGTAGGAATACATTAATTTGATGTGTTTGGTGATTTGCCTCTGGAAGAGTGCACCACATACGTTACAACAATAAAGACCGAGATTGTTCCGATTTTGACCTTGTCCTTCTGCTGCCATATTGTACAACGATATGAAAGTAGCACAGAGTACAGGGATGGTCCTGGCTTTCAAAAAGTTGTCGCCAAAAAAATCGCCAACCTCAATATTTTGTCGCCAATTTTCAAAAAATGTCGCCAGAACAAGTAGTGAATATTTTTCCAAGTCTGTTAATGTAATAGGCAATGAAAATTGAAAAAAATCGGATAGTTATTACTTTATTGACAACAAGCAATACAGCCATAATATTACAAAATAAATCATTACATGACTGTTTTGCACTACTTCCATGGTCTATGCATCCCGTATCACCGTTAGTGCATAGGTATGACTGTTGTCACCTGAAATAAATGCATTATCAAATGTAAAATATCTACTTTCTGGATCTCTCTCTCTCTTTCTCTCTCTCTCTCTCTCTCTCTCTCTCCCTCTCTCTCTCTCTCTCTCTCTCTCTCATTTTGTTTAATAGAAACATCAGGTATTAAAGCAAATCTATATTATGTATATTATTTTCCAAATAATAATTTTGTAAGGAACTTTAGCTAATGACATTTTAATACTAAAACCCTATGATCCTACTTTGCAATGTAAGATAAGTGACGTATAATGCGACCGTCGATTTCATGCATTTAAGAATTAAATGTCCCCCCCCTTTTTTTAATGGCTAGCTTCACAAAGTACATCTCCGTCAACCAAGTTCAGAAATTTATTTTTGCCGTGCTTTACATGCTTTGCTTTTAGTGAATTGCTTCCTAAATCCCAAGAATGATCACTGAATGCTGTAGATTTTTTTTTCTCGATAAGCAAACTAGGATCTCCATTCCCACCAATGAAACTTATAGGAGTCAACACCTGGCATGAATGTACCGTATATATATGCATTAATTACCATCATGAAATTAAAAGAAGGAATGAAGAAACATATTACGGAACATATGTGCCCCCCAAAAACTAATTCGGAATATGTTGTTTAGTAAGCAGTGTTGTATGCATATATGAGTTAACAATAAGGAAATAAGGTGGGATATAAAATGTGGGAAATTGTTATCACATGTATGGTAGCTTGAGACCACATTTGAACTGTTAACATAAATTCACACCCATTTTAGGCATTGCTAGTTATAACAAAAATGGGCATTGTTTATTTGTCAATCAAATTGCTAGTGGTTTTACTCACTGTAGAACAGGCGGTTTCTTTGAAGTATGTCGAAGAGGCTTGAGTCTAACCTTCATTTATTGTGCAGTTTCGGCACAGATGACCAGACTATCAAATAGGGCACGTGTGGGGGTGTGAATAACACACTCACAGGGAGAAACAGCGTGTCCTTTGAGAATATCACAGGTATTGGACCCGAAAAATCAGTTAATATTTAGTGAAGACGATGCTTAAATATGCCGCAAAAAAAAATTCCGATGGTAGGTCCCCATCTGCATGTTTTCGGATTCAACCTCCCAGCTTGGTTTGTGAAAAGATTTAGTTTTTGCATGACACGCTAGAATAACTGTACGGTATTGAATAAATTTATTCAGCGACTATTTGAATTCTTTGGAAATCTTTCTGTACATTTGAAACTTAAACACAGAAGGGGCATTTTTCGTTGGAACGTATTCGGATTTCTTGGAACTATTGGAATTAAAAGGACTTTTAGGAAATAGGAATTCATTCACTATGCTGTAAGTGAATTTAATTCTTTCACTTCTGTATTTTGAGAAATAAATTATTTTCAGTTACGTAAAACTTGTTTGTTTTGCTATTTCTTGTTGCGTAGTTTAAGTCCCTGGAGTCATAACACGGGATTTGATGGCAAAAGTAAATGATGAATGAACAAAATTAACAGATATTACTTACCCCGTCTGGATTCATGTTTGATGAGACACTCCTTCAAAATATCACAGCCAGTTGTAAATGAATGGACGACTTGTGCCTTGATACATATATCACAGAACATGTGCATTAACTTTGTATCATATCTCAGCCACAGATGCTAAAGTTTCCAGCTGTCGAGAAATTTTCGGGAACTTTTGACCCGTTCATCATGATGTGGTGTTGCACTTGAAGCACTACTACCATCACTACATGTAGATGATGTTGGACTGTCAGGTATAACATCAGGTACAGTGACACTATTGTCTGATGAATTGGCACGAAATCCAAAATGCTGTTAATTTTGTTAACTTACTCTTAGGATGAGACGATGATCGACATGCAACATCTAACTTAACGTTTACCCATGATAAAGTTGTACTTTTGACAAAATAATTGTGATTGAGATTTTTTTCCATTTCCTTTGTATTTATACAAAACAATCGGTACTTCAGAGGTAATCAGTTTTCTCTGAAGTTTCAGCAAAACTATTTTATTGGTATATTTAAAATAAACAACAGAAGGATTAGCCGTCGTTCAGTTAATTGTAGTTTTTTCTGTTCGCGTTTTCAGAGGTTGGTCGATTGTAGGTATAGTCCGGTAGCATGATTGAGTGCATCACAGCATACAGTACTCAGGCCAGATGTCAACAATAGTGGATTATGATGTAACAATGCACTGTAAAGATGGGTTTGTCAATACGAACAAAGGATTTGTTTATGTAACAGATAGATTCCAGTGCATTGTGTATCCAAGTTTGTGGCTTCCTTTCATGGTCCCTTCGAGTGTCTCCACTCCAAATCCATGACTGTATGTACAAATTAAAGAGCCAAAAAGGCTGTCACCAAAAAAATCGCCAGATGATATATTTTGTCGCCAATAAGGGAATAAAATCGCAATTTGCGACATTGGCGAAGCCCAGGACGATCCCTGACTCTTACTACTCAATGGCAATGAATTACATCTGAGGTTTCATTCTCAACTTGACAATAAATATGTTTGTTTGTTGACTTGATGGAAAAGGCAGAAGATGCTTCAACTGCCAGTATTAATGTACCCAAATACGGCAACAGGGGAAAAATTGTGCTCATGTAACTGACTCCAATGATGAGTCAGCAAGAAAGATTACATGAAAACAATGGACACAGAAGATCAAACCAGAATACACACAACTGTTCCCTGTTATCTGGAGATCAGCAAAAGGTGAAACCTTTGCCTTTTTAACTTCACTGTAGCACAGAGAGAGAGAGGACGATTATAAAAAGCATGTTTTGACAAAGAAACACAAGGATTTAGCTGCCTTGTAAAGTTTGTCAAAGAAAATTTCATCCTTCTATGAGCCGAAAAGGAAAATTCTCCAACTTAGATGTTGCTGTTGTGAATGCAAAAGTGAATTTATTGTTGAGCATAATCTACAAATAAGTGTGGCAGATCATGCAAGCAAGTTGTTTGTCAAAATGGTCCCTGGCTCTAAAATAGCTGCCAAATACAGCTTTGCAAGGAGTAAAACTTTAGCCATTTTAAATGAACTTTCTTTAATAAATAAGGAAAATATTGTTGACAATATAAAAAGCAAAGCTTTTTCTGTTGCCACAGAGGAAAGTAGTGACTTGGACTTGTAGCAGTATCCAGTTGTGGTAAGATATTTTGACGTTAAAGTACGGCAAGTTATTTCTAGGATACTGCCTGTACCTGTTTGTGAAGAGAAGGACAGTGGAGAATATTTATTTAATTGATTCTGAAATGAAAACATCTATTCTATATAATAATAAATTTTCACATGGATATGAAAAACTGATGTAATGGTTGGACAAAACAAAGGAGTATTATATATTTCTTACATAAACAGAAAAAATTTTATTGCTGCAGTTGCCCGTGTCTTTTGATTCACCTGGCAGCAGAAAAGGCTTCTATCAAACTTAATGCCAAAGTGGAGGATCTTCTTACTGACATATTTCACTGCTTTGAAAAGGTTAAATTAGGAAAGATTCCCTAAAATTCTATCAAGAATTTCACAGCAAAGAAAATCAAAAAAGGTTAAAACTTGCATGTATTCATTTGTTATAACTAGACAAATGTCTGAGTCATCTCTTGGACCATCCTTGAAGGATTTTTTTGCAAATGAAGAGAAATTGTTTACAATTGAACTCAAATTTATTGTGTAGATGAAAGAAAGTAGCATTATTGAAAGAGTGGACATCTTATCCATTAATAAATGAGATTTGTCTGTATTTTCTAGTATTTTTAATCACTTTACTATTTAAGGCAGCTACCTTACTATATTTCTTGCCCAGCCTTACTATTTTTCATTGGAAGGGGTAGTCAACTCTGCATAAAGGAAATTTTTCTGCAAGACATTGTGGGTAAAACTGGTACCATATTATATTCTGTATAGCTTACCCCTTATGTCCTTGTACAGCCTGCGCAGGCGAGAACCTAATACCAGTCATACCCATAATACCTTGTAGAAAATTATCTTCAATGCATAAGATGTCTACCATTTATACTTAATATACTTAATATACACTTAAACACCATTATGGTATGGACAGATGGTCTGTACCAACCATACCACACCAGCCAGCTGGACCACAGAACATGTATCATCATTGGTACACTGTTCCAACTGTCAACCAACTGGTTCAGCTATATGATGAGCTATGCACAATTACAGTGGTTTAGGAGTCTCTTATCTCCAGCTGGCAAACCTGCTTTTCAGACATAATGCATTGCCAGTCAGCCAGCCATACTGACCGATACAGTACAGACTGACAATACCAACAATACTACACCAGCCAGCTAAACTGCATAGCATGTATCATCTTTGATATGTTGTTCTGACTGCCAACCAACCTGTCCAGCTGTACAAATAAGCTTTATATGTTTCCAGTGGTTATTTACAACTGGTGTGCTGGCCAACCAGTCAACCAGACCAATCATTCCTCTAAAATTAATAGTGAATTGACATTACATGTGTAGTCATCTGATAGAGCCAAACCAGCCACACTGGACTGGCTTACCAAAATGCAGTCACTACTGATGTCATATCAATGGGCAAAATGACAATGCTTGCTGATGATACTTCATCTTCATTTTCCACTGATGAAGGTGATGAAATGGAAATGCCAGAACATGCAGATCCAACAATGGAACAGACTGACTTTAGTTCATGGCAGGGATAGAGGAAATCTGCATTGGTATGCCATCCTCCACCATCAGTCAGTTCCACTACAATGTCAATGGCTTAGCAGATGTAGACAATGATGATGAACTATTGTCCTTCAGAAATTTGCTACAATTGTGCAGGAGTGCAAAAATTAATGGGCATCTCTTGGGGCATTCATGATTCAAGTAATGCAAGAGCTTCTTTATGATGAGTCCAATTGCATGCAACTTTCTCATCCCACTGGTAAAAAATGACATTTGCAGATATTTTCTCCCCATGTTGTTAAAGTATGCAGACTAGTCCAAGTTAGCCAGGAATGTTGTCTCAACCTCTCCATCCTTGACTTTGCACATCTGATGATTTTTTTGCCTATCCAAAGACGCCACTAACAGTCATTGTTGGTTTCTCTTTTGATATGCATACAGACCCTCACTTTTGGTTCTCCATTTTCGTTAGGGAACATACAAGGGAAAGGATGATTTTCACCAGAGATCTTAAAGTGGTAGTTTCAACAATGGCATATTTTTTCCTGTTTGCGAAGTGAATTATAGGCAGTCATATGCCCTTATTCACAGGCAGGCAGAGAAGGGAGAGAGAGGAACACAAGTTATATCACAATTCAGGATGACTCAGCTAATTACTGGATTTTAGATTTTTTATTGTCATATTGCTTTCTGAAAAGTCATGTACATAGTTTATTCATAAAATTTTGAGTTACATGAGAGCATTATTATGAAATACTGCATACTGAAAGATCCACTGGAATGGTATACTTAAAGTGTATTGGGTTCAGTATTCACAATTCTTTTGTAGATTTGAATGCTTGAGTTAAATCAGACAATCATTTTTACAAAATGAACAACAGATTTAAAAGAGTAGGACAACTGGATTTTGATTTTCGGATGAATTTTAAAACAATATCCTGATAAACTTGAGGCATCCATCATAAAATCTGTTTGTTTCCATGGCATAAGACAGTAAATCCATGATTACTTACAGTAATTCCCACTTATTTAAAGTTTGCATTAGGAAGAAAATCGTTGATACACTTTAAAGCTGATCTCAGTTTCTGTTGATAAAATTTTCATATTATAGGGTATAACTTAGCAGACTGTCAATTTCCTATAAATTCCTATAAATTTAAGGATTCCTACATTTTCCCTGTTTAAAAAATCCTTTAAATACCTCTATATTTCAAATTTTCAAAATTGGCAAATGTTAAAATTGCCAATTTATTTCAATAAATTTTATCATTTTAACACCATTTTTTAGTTCAAATGTGGACATTGTTTTTCTCTATAGATTTCATTACTTCTTGTGTAAACTAGTATACTAGTACTGTTTATTTTTGTAGTATTGTGATGCTTTTAAAATGTTTTTTTTTTCTTTCTCATCATTTGTTATCAACAGTAATTTGGATGCAGGTATCAACAATTCATTCTGAGCATATGACCTTTGGACATTATATTTGAATATTCAGAAAAAATTAGGCTACTTTTTGCTGATCATGCATCTGATGATACTGCATACTCATTCCAAATATACTTCATAATTAAAATTTCTGTTTAAAACCAGAAACGGGAAATGAAAGATTGTTGATTAGAGATTTCATTCAAAATCTTCCTATGGCAAACCAACTTATTGTATGCTTAGGATGTCTGATTCCAATCAAGATAAACAAATGTCAGATTGAATTTGTGGTAGAAATCTAAGAGATAGCCAGACAGCTTGTACTTATTCAGTTTGACATGGGTTAGTATATACAAACTTGCCATTTTTGATGATTGATTTTTTTTTGAAGTGTAATTTGAGAAGTTTTCAGTTGAATTTCTGTTTGTATTTATGCTTGAAAAAATCCTATATCTTTAATTATTTTTAAAGAAAATCTTATATTTATCCAATATTTTTTTGCAAAAGATTCCTATACTCTTTTATTTTTGTTTTGTTTGAACAGTATGACGAGAACACCTATAAATACAATGCAATGTATGGGTTTCAGTACAAAGCTTTAATTGTAACCTAAATATTGGCTTGACAGCCTGTACAAGGTGTAGGTGAAACTTGGAAAAACTAAGCCCAGTATTTTGAAAATCTAGGTTTTCTCAGTTAATTGAGAAAACTCAAAGTATGACTGATTTGGCAAGAAAGAAGAAATTCAGTGTAAAAGAATGTTTAAAATTTGTAAGTTCATTCTGATTTTTACAAATTCTAGGCAGGATTTGGTTGGCTTCGCAACAGTGATGTCATCCCATGCATGCTGAAATAAAACATACCCAGTACCCATCCATTATTTAGAGAAAATTACCCACAACTCCTCTCCCTCGATAATTCATGAGCAGCTAGATTGCTAAACATCTACTGCAGCAAAGGCAAGGGCTAGAGGCAGAGAGGGAGACTTGTATTTTAGTCAACATTTAGGGGGAACAGGAGGTGTGGTGCTGGCAACTTTGATTGATAAATGAGAACTATAATTTCCACTGTCTAACAGAATTTCAGCTAATGGAGTTTAATATATATATGGTTACTGGATCTGAAGAAATCAGTTAAAATCAGTAAATTGAACAGAGACCTTAAGTATAAACTAAGTTGACATGCAGTACTTGAAATTTTAAGTTTCAGTAAAGTTGGAGTTGCTTCCCTTTCAGAGGTCAGAACATGTGTCCATTGTGAACAAACACTAGAGCTTCATAGCTAAAATTATACTTATAAACCACGGGAGTCAAACTGGTCAACATCTTTGCACTGGTTAGTTCCTCAAGATAGTGGTTTTAAATGTCACCATATTTTTCTTGGTTGATAGCATATGTACTGATTACTATCCTGTATCGTTTGTACTGATACAAAAAGTCAGCACATGACAGCTGTACAGTTACAGAACTCTGCACCAGGATTGAAAGAAAAATTATCAAGCCAAAAGAAAGGAAGAATAAAAATGAATATGTTTTATTATTATTTGCAAGTTATCTTGGAATATATCACTGCAAACTTTGAAGAACAATTTACAAATTAGTCAAAAACAAAAACTTGTGTACAGTGTGCAATTTTAACAAGAAATGAGGCTGACTCCTACACAAGGATGTTACTGTGATCTATGCACCTTTAATGTATTGTCATCAGCTGATATAGTTAATCAATTAATTAGCTTGGGTCTTCATGCCAGAGAATCTTTAAATTCTCAACAGTATAAATCCAGCTTAGCTACCAAGCAAGCACTTAATTAGTTTTTCATAGATACTCTCAAGAGCATAACCAAGAGAGTTGAGAACTCATTTCATGTCTGGATATAAATTTGTAAAAGATTCCATGAAATCCTGATACACTGTTATCATTTGAAAGAGCATATAGTAACATATTTACAGGGCTGTACCTATTTCTGAGCGTGTACTATTGATGCCTGCATTAATGCAAAGTACAGATTGTATTATTTTAAAATCTTCTGTGTAAAAACAGTAGTCAGTAGTCATTCAGGATCTATGTTGCTTTAAGGAAATAAATTTTAGGCAGATAAATAAATCTCATTGTATTCTCCACTTAAGTAATTTGAAGCCCTTTTCTTGATACCCCTGTTCGTGCTGTTATGTGTCTAGGCTCGCACAGAGGTAACAAAGAAAAGAGTGAAGCCAACAAGCTTTATAAATTTTAACAAAATAATTTATTTCCCTAGAAAACAAGGTAAAAATATGAAAAAGGACTTACGGTTTGTGAATCTAATCCAAAAATTAATCCTAGAATTTAAAATATAAGTCCTATCACTAAAAAGTTCTAATTGAATCAAAGTTTGAATCCCGATGAAGTTCCAAGATGTAAGGTGATGACGTCCTCTATAACCTGTTTTGTGCTGTTGTGTCAACAGTTCCTTGTTGAATTTTATGAATCAAGAATAATATTCCAGCTTTTGAATTCCTAATAATTTTCAGCAAATGTCTTTATCCAAGAATTATGATGAGCAATATATGAAGTCTCCAGGGAAAAAAAATTATTTTAAATAAAAAAAACTCAATTCAACTGGTCACAAAACAAAATACCTTTGAGCTCCGAAGGTATGATTTACGACTGACTATAAAATCACTAAGATATGAGTATTAAACCCAACTAAAAACACAATTTCAGACCTGTGTGATGGGTCACGTGGTCACTTAGTACGAATGGCGTAGTACGACCATAGGCCGGCTGACACGTATGCCATGGACGAAATTTGATTCTACTGAACGAATCTATAAGATTGAATAAAAATAAAAAAAAGGTGTTTACATAGAACTGACACACAAGCCAAGTATGACCTTGATTACGACCAGTGATTTTCACTCCAGAAAAGAAATAAAAAAAGTTGTTTACTAGTTCTGAATCAAGGTCAGAAACTAGGTCAGCTAAAAATACAATGTAGCAACACTGGTTATTTACCAGGCTTGAACTGAATTTTCCGGAAAAATGTCAAATCCAGTGAATAAAGTTACCATTACAATAACATGTAATGAAATAAAAAATAAAACAAAAAGAAATTTAAAACCAACTCACAAGCAATTAAATTACATATACGTAACACTTCCCCCCATAAAGATAAAGAAAGATTTATAAAATAAAGCTTTCTTTTTACCATATTTTAATTATACATGAGGTAAAAGAAAATTACATAAGAAGAACTCTTTTGAATTATACAAAGTATACATTTCAGAATTGGGATAAAAAACAACACAAATGCCGATAATTCTGTGCAACTAGTTTTGCATTTAATACATGCTTCTTCAGGCACAAAATATTTTGAAAGAAATGGATGACGTCTTTATATTTTAAAATAACAATTACGTCATTACGTAATGTCATAAATGATGTGCATCATCATAACAATTATATATATATATATGACAGGATCTAAAAGATACACGAGTCTCTAATGAAACCTGAATCAGTAAAATAATAAAATAAAATAGAGACAAACAATCATACATATAATTATATTGTTATGTTATATTGTTATAATTATATTGTTTACAATTAACAATTTAAAAAAAAAAAATATTTATACAATTTTATATAGTGCATTGGTATTAAGGCCATTAGGATACAAAATATCTAATTTATGAATCCAGTAAGTTTCTTTTATGAGTCTATTCATGTCTCTATGCACAATATCTACTGGCATGAAAAAGAAAAATCGAGTAGAGAGTGATTATTGATATTAAAATGTGTTGAAATTTTAGAGGAAAACTGAGGATCTCTATAATTTTTTATATGAAAGCGATGATTATTCATTCTCTTAGAAACTTGTTGAAGTGTTTGTCCAACATCTTGCATATTACATTTTTTACAGGTTATCAAATAAATCACTTAAGTTGATATGCAGTTAGTGTTATAATGTAAAGAAAATACCTCTTTAGTATTAGCACTACTGAAAGAAGCACTTTCACTTACGTTTGCACATTGAGAGCACTGGTGTCTATTACATTTAGATGATGAGAATTGTCTTTAACAGAAAAGCCTCCTAACATTTTTCAGTCCAAAGAAACTTGTTTTTCTTGCTCAATAAATTTGTCAGGGGTTCAGCAATATTAGAAAAATTTGAACAAAATTTCAGATAGTATCCAGCCATACCTAAAAATTGCATCAGTTGCTTTTACTGACAGGCACAGGGAATTCAGAGATAGCCTTGACTTTAGCATCAATAGGTTTAACTTGTCCATGTCCCACTATATGTCCTAGAAATGTTACACAAGCATGGCAGAACTCACTTTTAGATAAATTGATTGTTAAACTTGCATCAGTGAGTCTTTCAAAGAATTTCCGAATTGTTGCTAGATGTTCTTTCCAGGTGTCGTTGTAGATGATGACATCATCAATGTAAGCATCACAATTATCTAGACCAGAGGTAATCATATTCATCAAACGTTGAAAAGTACTTGACGAACCCTTCATTCCAAACGGCATCACTTTATATTGATAAAGTCCATCTGGAATCACGAATGCCGAAATTTCCTTTGCTCTTTCCATTAGTGGAATTTGCCAAAATCCTTTCAGAAGGTCAAACTTGGTGACATACTTGGCATTTCCAATTTTATCAATACAGTCATCGATTCTTGGTAATGGAAATGAATCTGTTTTGTCACACTGTTCACCTTCCTATAATCTGTGCACATACGAAAAGTTTTATCTGGTTTCGGAACAAGTATACATGGTGAACTCCAGTCACTTTTACTGGGCTATATGAAATCATTCTACAGCAAATACTGAATTTCTTTTTTCAAGTATTCCTGTTTGAGAGGGTTCGTCCTGTATGGGTGTTGTTTCACAGGTTTGGAATTTACAATTTCAGCGTCATGAAAAATTTTGTTTGTCCACATAGGAATATCTGGAAATAAGTGCTCATATTGAAATAATAACTGTTTAAGTTCATTCCTTTCTTGTTGTTGCAAATGTGAAAGTTTCTGGTCTAGATTATTCATAATTTCCAAATTCCGAAGATTTGTTGCTCCAAAATCAGTAAAATCTGATTGAATTCCTTCACTTAAATCCTCAGTGAGTGGGACAGGTACAACTAAATTAATTGCATGATTTACCTGGCTATCTCTCTCAATATACTGGTACTCCATTAATTTATTTAGATCAGAGTACTATGATTATTATTATTTAACTCATTCATTTTCTTCTTAACTTTGTAAGGGCCGTAATACCTAATTTGAAGAAAATTTTGAAGATTGAGCAAGAGAGAAAGAACTCTATTACAAGACTCAAAATTTCTCTCAGTTAAAGTTCTTTGAAACCATAATTTCACTTTTGACTTGAATTGCTGAGTGCCAAATTCAAGCATGACTAGCTGGAAATTTCCAGACATAAAATTGACCCTTGACTAGATTGGACAGATTTGGGAAGGCCAAATTGAGTATAAAAAAAAAACTTTATCAAAGCTTTTACTATAGCTTTTGTTTTAATATTCCTAAAAAGAATTGCCTCTGGGAATCTTCTTGATGCACACATAATGGTCAACAAGTATTGGTTTTCTGACTTGGTCTTAGGTAAGGGACCAACACAATCTACCAATATTCTGCTAAATGGTTCATCAAATGCAGGAATAGGTTGCAGATGAGCCTTAGGTATCTTCTGATTGGGTTTTCCTACCATTTGACAAGTATGACAAGATCTACAGTATTTACAAACATCACTTTTAATTTTTGGCCAATAAAAGTGAGTCAAGATCTTGTGATAAGTCTTATTATTTCCTAAATGACCAGCCAGAGGAGTTTCATGGGCCAGACTAAGTATTTCCTGTCTGTAAGATTTTGGAACTACAATCTGATAGTTCACTGACCATTCGTCACCAGCAGGTACCTCGGGAGGTCTCCATTTTCTTATAAGAATTCCATTTTTAATGAAATAACAGACAGGTACTTCAGTGGCTTCAGTTTCACTAATGGCCTTCTGAAACAAACAGGAGATCTCAGGATCTTTTTCTGTTTGACGACAAGTGATTGTCTTTTGTCACCCTGGTTAGAAAAAAGAGATTGAGGAGTTCAAAGAGGATCACTGTGATAAATACCTTTTGATTGATGCAAACAAGGAGTGAAAGTGACCTCATCAAAAGCCTGACTAATACATGTGTCAGCTAAAGGAATACTTTCCTTATCGAAATCATTGTCAAGAGCTTTCTTTGCCATAGCTCTAGTAACTTCACAAGCTGGATATAAATCAGGGAATTCTTTTTCAATTGGATCGACTTTCTGATCCAAAGAAGGCTTGTCAGTTACAAGTGGATTAACCACAACCTTGTCTCCAGCTAGGTCATTGCCTAGTAATAAATGAATGCCTGCAATGGGTAAAGAAGACACTATTCTGACTGTCACAGGTCCTGAAACTAAGTCTGATGACAAATTTACACAATGGAGAGGAACATGAACAAAGCTGCACTCTATTCCCTGAATGAGAATACTCTCATTAGAAGAAGACTTCTCAGAAAAAGGCAAAGTACCTGATAGTAAAAGACTCTGAGAAGCTCCTGTATCCCTTAAAATTTTAATAGGGATAGGATTGGCCAAATCACCCAAGAGTGATATAGAACCCTTCGACATGAATGGTTCATAATTCTCCATAATAAAATCAGACTGGGGTTTATTAGACCCAACAAATATATTGCTTTCAATACATGACCATGACCTTGACCTCTTACAAATAAGAGCATTTGGGATAGGTCTTTCTTGATTCTGATGCTTATGTTTCAATTTGAAGCAATCAGAAATAATGTGTCCTTTCTTCTTGCAATAGGTACACGTAGGAAGACACAAGGATTTTGAATCAAGCTTATCAGAAGCTTGATTTTTTAAAGTTGTGCCAGATTGAGTTTTAGAAGGAGTCGTATTAGGCTAAAATACCTTTTTACCAGTAGACTGCTGAGTGAAAGACTTGCCTATGAAAGGAATCTTATGAGTTAAGGAATACTCATCAGTGGCATGATCAGCATTTTCCAAGGTTTCGATCTTATGCTCATTAAGATAAATCTTAATGTCACTGTGGACACAGTTCTTGAATTCTTCAAGTAATACAAGTTGTCTGAGACTTTCACAATCATGTTCAACTTTCTTGGCTAAGCACCATCTCTCAAATAACTGCTCTTTTCTCTTGCAAGTTCGACACGAGTTTGTCCAGCTTCTTTTTTATAGTTCCTAAATTTTTGCCAATAAGCCTCAGGGACTAACTTATAACCCTTTAAAATGCATTCCTTAACCACATCATAGTCAGCACTTTGCTGAACTGACAGTGAATGGTAAATATCACTAGCTGTACCAACAAGTACACATTGTAATAATTGAGTTCAGTGATCCCTTGGCCATTTCAAATTTTTAGCGACTTTTTCAAAATGAGGAAAATATTTGTCTGCTTCTTTTTCTCTGAAGTGGGCACTGACCTAATATTCTTTGTAATATCAAAACCTGAATTTGTATGTGGAGTGGGATTGTGCATTTCACTTGCCAGCTCTATTTGTTTTATTCTAAATTGAAATTCCCTTTTATACTTCTCTCTTTGCATCTGTCTCTCTCTCCCTCTCTTCTAATTGCATTTGTTTATCTTTCTCCCTCTCCTGTCTCTCTCTCTCCTCTTTCTCAAATTGTAACTTCATTTGTTTATCTTTCTCTTTCCTGTCTCTCTCTCTCCTCTTTCTCAAATTGCAACTGCAATTGTTTCTCTTCTTTCTGTAAATGCATTTGTTCTTTTTCTTTCTCCAGTTGTAACTGCATTTGTTCTTTTTGTAAATGCATTTGTTCTTTCTCTTTCTCCAATTGCAGCCGCATTTGTGTTTGTTTTTCCTCTTTATCTTTCTGAAGTTCCAGCTTCCTTAACTCTAATTCCATCTTGTATTTTAATTTCAATTCCTTTACTTTTATGTCAGAGTCTGATACAGACTTACTGATCAAAACCAAAACACTTTTATCCAAAACATTCTTTTCTACAAAATACTGGATCAAAATGTTTTTTATTTCTTGTTTTGTTAAGGAAGATTTTGCCTCAGAAAGATTATATTTTCTGGCAAGTTCAAGCAATTCATCTTTTTTCAAACAATCCAACTGCTCCTGAGTAGGACTAGAAAGAAAAGTCTCCACTTTTGATGACATTGCGAAAAAGCCTGTTGATTTCACTAAAGATTTCAAACAAAATATGAAATAGTACATGGGATTTAAAATATTCTGAAAACTAGGTGAATTTAAATTTCAAAAAAACAATTTTCTGAAATATTTTAGCCAAAATTCATATATCCCAAGGACGAGAACCCCAATTTTCTTTATTATGTGTCTAGGCTCGCACAAAGGTAACAAAGAAAAGAGTGAAGCCAACAAGCTTTATAAATTTTAACAGAATATTTTATTTCCCTAGAAAACAAGGTAAAAATATGAAAAAGGACTGGGGTTTGTGAATGGTTATGGTTTGTGAATCTAATCCAAAAATTAATCCTAGAATTTAAAAATATAAGTCCTATCACTAAAAAGTTCTAATTGAATCAAAGTTCGAATCCCGATGAAGTTCCAAGATATAAGGCGATGATGTCCTCTGTAACCTGTTTTGTGCTGTTGTGTCAACAGTTCCTTGTTGAATTTTATGAATCAAGAATAATATTCCAGCTTTAGAATTCCAAATAATTTTCAGCAAATGTCTTTATCCAAGAATTATGATGAGCAATATATGAAGTCTCCAGGGAAAATAAATTATTTTAAATAAAAAAACTCAATTCAACTGGTCACAAAACAAAATACCTTTGAGCTCCGAAGGTATGATTTATGACTGACTATAAAATCACTAAGATACGAGTATTAAACCCAACTAAAAACGCAATTTCAGACCTGTGTGATGGGTCACGTGGTCACTTAGTACGAATGGCGTAGTACGACCATAGGCCAGCTTACATGTATGCCATGGACGAAATTTGATTCTACTGAACGAATCTATAAGATTGAATAAAAATAGAAAAAAGGTGTTTACATAGAACTGACACGCAAGCCAAGTATGACCTTGATTACGACCAATGATTTTCACTCTAGGAAATAAATAAAAAAAAAGTTGTTTACTAGTTCTGAATCAAGGTCAGGAACTCGGTCAGCTTAAAATACAATGTAGCAACACTGGTTATTTACCAGGCCTGAACTGAATTTTCCGGAAAAATGTCAAATCCAGTAAATAAAGTTACCATTACAATAACATGTAATGAAATAAAAAATAAAACAAAAAGAAATTTAAAACTAACTCACAAGCAGTTAAATTACATATATGTAACAATGCTTTATTCCATTATGATTGTACACACCGGAAAGTAAAGATCTTTCAGATTTAGTACATAGATTAAACACTTGCCCCTGCTTGACATATTTCTGTGTATCAGAAAAAAAAGATTGTTATAGACACTGTTCTATAATATAAAGTTTCTTACAGACAGATTAAAAATGGTTTGAAGTTTGGTCTTGGCAGAAAAGCTGTGCAAGGTCTTTAAAGGATTCAATGCATCAAAAATATTTTGAATACTGTGAAAAAAATAATGTCTGTTTAGAAGAGCCTTGACTAACATAGTATAATATTATTTTATAATACACATTGTTGAATTATTGTTTTGTTTATGATGTGTTTCTATTATAATAATGTTAATAATGGCAGGTATTGGAGGGGTATGGGCAGACGGAGGCTACTGCTGGGATCACCTTTTCCATGCCAGGAGATGCCACAACAGGTCAGTTCTAATGGTTTTAATGCTAATGACACTGTGACAGTCAATGACAGTTTGAACCTGTTTATCTCAATGGCTATTGACCAATAACAGGTGACCACCTGTTAACTGGTGTAAGTGATTGTATTTCATTGAATAGCATAGGACAGCTTGAGAGACCTTATAAGAGACCTTACACTGAGAAGGTATCACAAGCATGTGCTAAAGCAAGAAAAGAGAATTTATGAACACTTCGGCAGTTTTTTCAGAAAGTTATTCCTGTGGTAAAGAGAGTGGGCATGGCTTAGAGAAAATAGTAAAATTATCAATTGTAAACCAGGTGAATTAACATACAGTGCCCCAGATAATTTTTGGACCTGTTGGGATTTTCACTCATAAAATTAGAATTGTTACGTGTAGGCTCATACAAAAATAACAAGAGAAAAGAGGAAGCCAACAAGCTTTGTATATTTTAACAAAATAATTTATTTCCCTAGAAAACAATGTAAAAATTGGAAATAGGACTTACGGTTTGTGAATATAATCCAAAATTTAATTCTAAGATTGAAAAATACAAGTCCTATCACTAAATAGTTCTAATAGAATCCAGGTTCAAATCTCGATGAGGTTCCAATATGGAAGGTGATGATGTCAGATGTGGTTGTTGTACAATTGGTAACAATTTCTCAATTGAATAACAGTTTATGTTTCCGTATAACTCCAGAATAAATTTCCACTGAATTTCTTACTCCCAGAATTTTTATAAAAAGGTACACTCGTTTGGTTTTCTAGAGAATAAATCATTAAATTCCAAAAACAAATGAACTTCAAAAACAATCTGGCTTCAACAATTGAAACCTCTCGAGCCCTCAAGGTTTAAAATACAACTGACTGAAAAGCTCTCAGAAAGGGTATTAAACCCAACTAAAATATCATCCCATTCTCGCGTGATAGGTCACATGGTCTCTTAACACTTGAACAATGTAATAGAAAAAATGAAATTTGTCACGTAGCAAGAACAGCCCTGTCTAAGAACCAGACTCTCACTATGAAATAAATTTAAAAATAAAACGTTGTTTATTCAGACTAACACGTAGGCCGAACTGACCTTGGCAATAGCCAATCGTTTTCGTGTAGTGTTTACAAACTGTGTACCAGAGTGAGCTAAAAATAATGCTATGTAACACCTTTTACGTTATAGATAAACAGAATTACTGAAAGAGAATATTGAATCCCATGAAAATAATCATTACAATAAAATGTAATGAAACAAAAATGAAATAAAAAAGAATTTTAAAACTAACACACAAGCAATTTAATTACATATATGTAACAAAATTAATTGAGTGAAATTAGATTTTTATTAAACTAAAATGGTATTCTTCAATTTTTTTACATGATAATTATTTGAAATTGAAAAATACATGATTTTTTTTAATCTTCAGAAGCAAAATCCATTGTTTTGCATTCATGTTATCCTTGGAGATGCTTTTTTCTGAGTACCTCTGTACCAAACATATTTCACTTTGTATTTGGTACAATGCATACATCTCAGCCTATGACTTGTAATTCTTACAAGCATGGTAATGATTATCTCCACAAATCACATTTCTTATTGTCTTTTGGCAGAAGAAAAAAACCCAAGAATTACTAAATTTTTCAATAGACCTTCAGACTTTGCAGACTTTATCCCTCATTTGCTCAAATATTTTTTGTGTTTGTCTGGTATTATCTTAACATTGATTTTATGCAAGAAATGAATAAAAAAGCACCCTGCCAGTTGTGGTAATAGAAGCTGGACTGGTTTACCATACTTGTTTACATACTAAAAATGTGCTTTTTAATTTATTGTATCAATAATGTAAGTGGTGCCAGACAATAATATTAGACCAGACATGTAAGTCAGTTGCATATTTACACAAATATACTCAAAGAGACATTGATCTTTTGAGTGGAAAAAAATGCTTGTATATGTGGTATGCATACTGGAAGAAAAATTTTGTAATTAACCATTTTAATTGGGTGAAATATACACTGCTTATCTGGGGCACTGAACATACAGTGGAACATTTTAATTATACACAGGTGTCCTTGTAAAGAAGGTCTCACCCCGGATCCTTCATTTGTATATTAGCATATATCTGCTATAAAATTTACATTATAAGTGTATATTCCTATTTTTAAAATTTAGTGACTGTCATGTATGCTTATTGTTTTGTATGCACTTACTGATAGTGAAAATATAGCACTACACAAGCACTTGAAAAGTTTGGATATTTATGCATATCAGCGACATTTAAAGGTACCAGAAAAGGTTGATTAAATTAGGGGAAAATAACGAAGTAAAAAGATATAATTAGGACCAAGTAAATAGATCAATTATGAATCACCTTATAAGCATCAGAACAATCATTAGAGAAGTTTTGTCTTAATCTACTATTGTTTTGCAATCTTACTAACTGTGTATGAAAGCTCCCAGTGGTTTAAGTGGGTTGAGTGTCCACCTTGGATATGGGAGGTCGCCAGTTTGAACACTGGCTGAGTCATACCAAAGACATAAAAATGATACTAGCAGCTGCACATCTTGGTGCTTAGAATTAAAAGTTGAGTGTTAGGACTGGTTGGTCTGGTATCATGATAATGTGACTGGGTGGGACATGATGTCACATGTCTATGACATCATGCCCTAGTACTAGACATCACAATATACTGTCACACTGCAGATATCATAGTGATATAACTACAGTTTTTAAAGCTACCTTAAAAACCTAAATCGCATACACACTGTGCATGCTTATTTTCCGCATATGTACTTTTTATGCAGATTTTGCAGTACATCTATATATATATATATATATATATATATATATATATAGTATCATGAGAAGTATACATTTTTTATTAAAAGGAAATGAGGTTTACTGAGTTTACTTTTAGTGAAAAATGTATACAAGTGGTATATCAAAGATACAATTATACATACATACTGTACATGTATTTTTTTTTATATCACATAGAAATACAGATACTTGCATACTAGTGTCTTGAACATCGAATGCGCAGCCAGTCACTGGCAAGTGTATTGAAATGAATGGGAAATATAGACTTAACAAAATGACCAACCAACTCGAGTTAATTCAAACAATTAAATTTATTTTGCCCTTGATCTAAGTCATTGTTATGCTTTAATTAACATTTGTACTTACCATAAGATTGATTTTATCGTCAATCTTCCACTGGTCAGTTTGTCTGTAAATTTTACCATTATTCATGGGCCCAAAGACATTATCACATGACACATGCAAAAATCTGCTATGTTCATTTTTTCACAGATTTTCGCCGATAGCTTTCAGCAATGGTAAAGAGGTGGGGTTGGGGTTTGGGAAGACTTGCCATCAGATTATTTTTTTTGGTGGATTCCTTTGTTACTCTCTTGGTCAGTTAATCTGCTGCCAGACCAACCAGCACATGCGAGAAAAAGAGACAGATGGAGTGCAGACAATATCATCATAAAAACTGTATTTTGGAAAGATTCTTCCTTTAAAAATACACAAAATCACAAAATGTAGATTTCTTTTCAAAAGGAATGCTTACTCACATTGTGGCTCATGTGTGTGCATGCATGTGCATGTGTTTGTGTTTATGTAAAAAAAAGTCATTTCGTAACATAAAGACTGTTAAATAAAGATTTTTTGGTTAGAAAAAACATTTCTTATGAGCTCTTTGAGGTTCAAATACCAAATAAGTGTACAGTGAAATAATACACTTTGAAAGTCTATGGGATCACATTTATAATTTTACGACAAGGCCAAAAATTCATCATGACAGTGGTTCCTTGTTATAATGCCATTAACAGAAGCAATACAGTTTACAACATTGTGAAAAAAAAAATGCCATCCTTCAATATGAATTTATGTTACAAGAACGAATTGGGTTATGTTGTACAGCAACCACAAGCATGAAGCCTCAAATGATGTGAAATTACAATTAGATCTTAACATATAAAAGGAAAATAAAATAAATTGAGTAATAATGTTAGCCCTAAATTTAGCCTTTGTAATGGTATCAATTACGATGTTTACGTTATATCAAGGGCATCAGTACACAGATAGGAATAGTAAGTGAAAATTATAACATTTAGATTGACTCATGTCAGACATTCATAGTTATGAATGTAACTCTTACACTTATTTAACTCCACACGGTAAAATTTAATAATTTCAAAACCTATCTGACAAAACAAGCATGGAATGGCAAATCTTTTCATGATAGGTGTCCGACAAAATGCTCTCTAATGTTTGCTTCACATTTCCAACAACAAAGCAGATAAAAGTATACACTGTTGCACCTGAGTCAGTACAGAGGACAAACATTAACAATTGTGAATAACAGAATAAGAGATGATCAGGATGAAAATTTTAATATGAAAAAGGCAATACATTTTGACAGTAACTGTTTCAGCCAGTTGTTGGAGCTGAAATACTACACAACAGTGACATCTATGTTTTTCATGTTATTTCCAAACTGAAGAACAATTTTTTAAGTCTAGACATTTCAAATTTGAAAGTCGGGCCTTGTCAGATAGGCAGGATGTAGCAAACACATGTTCCTCACAAGCTAAAATTGTGTTAAAAAGCAACACTCATGTTACTATGTTTGACATGGTAGCAGATGAAGCTATTCTTTCCAATGATAAGTACCAGTCCCTGAATGAAGTCAGTTGGCTTATTAAGTTTTTAATTTTTGTAATATCTGAGAAGTGTCTTTTTTTATTGAAAAACAACAACTATTTCAGTGCCTTTTGGGGTCACATTTCTTGGTGATAGAAGATCTGCAAGAAAGAATCAGAAGATTTTATGTATTTATTTTTTTTAAAGTGTCAAACTATTTCCCATAAATGAAAAGCTCATTAAGCTGAGTTCATTCATGGACTGGTGTGAATTCTTTGTTTCCTCACAGGGCCATTAGGCCAATTGAGATTATCTTGCATTAGTCATCAGTTGTTCATCCATCAACATTTGTTTGTTACCAATCTGGGGGCCATGATTTTAATCCAGTTTCAATCAGTTATAGGTTTAGATCAAGTCCTCAGAATATGAATGAGATCTATGCATTTTACTGAAGTGATCTTGCATCAGATTAGATGAGCTTGTTACCACTGTGGAGGTCATACTTTTGGCTTGATTTTGAACAAACTTGAAATATATGCATATATCATTAAGATCTCAGATGAGTATGATAATGAGTGAAACCAAAATAAGTATGAGTGAAATCTGTGCATATTAATGAGGTGGTCTTGCATCTGATTATCATTGCTTCTTACTACTTTAGAGATGGTATTTCTGACATAGTCTTGATCAGACTTGTATTGTGTCTGTCCACTGAAGCACATTCTTGTTTATTGTATCTTCTTCCAAATGGTGTGACAGAAATCTTGTGTTGACAACTAAATCGTAGAGCTTGTTGATGATGTTCTGCCAGACAAAATCTTTAACTTTCTAAAAGAGTACAGTTTATATAACATGTTTTTTATTTTAATAACTTACCCTTTTAACTTGCTTGTTTCTTTTTTAATATACTTTTTAACTTTTTAACTTTTTAAAGAACATTGGCATTTTAAATCTTTTATCATTTTTCTTGTGAGAGAAAATATTACTTTTATGAGGTGTTTATCTTCCTGAACATTTCAAAAAATTTTTATCTATTTTATAATCTATTTTAAGATCTTTGCCATTTATCATGAAGGACTACATATTTGTATTTATTTGGAAGTCCTTATTGTTATAAAGTTTTTAAATTTTTCTCTTCATCTCAACATTAAATAGCCAGACTGTGCTGATATGCTGTTAAACCCTGTACACATACATACATACAGACAGACATACAGACATACATACATACATACATACATACACATGATCAGACTTAGTATGAAGAATAAGATCAACATGATATTGAATGAGTTTCATTATATCTGATATCTGTGCATATTAATGAAGTAATATTGCATCTGATTGATTGGGTTTTTTTACCACTCCAAAGACTTACTTTTTATAGGAATTTTATCAGACTTGGTGAATAGGCTTACATGATTAAGATCTCGGATGAATATGGTTCCAAGTGACATCCATGCATATTAATGAGGCTGTGATTTTACTGAGCTTGTCAACACTCTAGTAACTCTATTTTGGATTAGGTTGTGATCAAACTTGTTAAATAGTGTTAAGTCTTCAAGATGTTGGATGAACTTGATTATGAGCAAGGGTTATATATATACATTTATGAGGTAATGTTGTATGTGATTGGCTAAATTTGTTACTAATCTGGAGACTGAATTTCAATCTGATTTTTGCGGTAAACAATCTTATATCATCTTGACGTTAGGATCTGTAATAGGAGTGATGTGCATATATAGAAGAGGCAAATTGCATTTGATTGCCTAGGCTCTTTACCTCTGTAGAGCCTTCATTTTTCATCTGAATTTGATAAAACTTGGTAAATAGGTTCATATTATCAGAATGTTGGATATATTCAGTTTCAGTTATGAGATCTTTTATTATACCTTTATCTTTGGAAATAGTTCTTATCAGAAAATAGTAAATTCGATACAATCAACATGATAAATTGGTTTGGAGAAGGTTTTTGTAGGATTCTTTCAGTACTTCATATGATTACTTAATGAAATGGTCAACTGTTATGTAAGCCAAGTGAGCAATATCAGTCCAACCAGAGATGCTGCCAGGCTATGCAGTTGTGTAAAAAGAGCAAAATTTATACAAATTTGCACACTTGGAGATCAGCGATGCATGATAACTCTCACAAGTTAAAGTTACAGATATGAAAATGTCTTCTGCACAGCATACAATTTTATTCAGTCCTTCACCCATAAAGTGCTTGTCACGACATAAGTCATAATAGTTGAGATATCTTAGTGCTTTTCACAATCTGTCTTTTTTCATAACTGTTTACATATCTGGGTTCTTCGGCTTGACATGGATGAATGCTAAACTAAATTTCTTTGGGACATTGGACCCTGGAACAAGCATTCTGTCTTAGTTTGAACCTTACATCAAGGAAGTTTTACAACTGCTCGTTTATAATATAAGCTACTTAAAAATTCCCAGATAACTGATTCACAGTGTGGTTCATGTTTAGATGATGCTTTTGTTCTGCAAATAGTGGCTGGTGATAGTGATGAAGGCAATTTTATTTTTAAAGCTTTGAATTATATCAGATTATTAGACCTGGCAAAGCGTTAATGGAGATACCAGTGAATGATTTTGAAATTGGTAATGGTGTTAAATACAGGTCCATTGTACATGCTAATTTTTGGAGAAAAAGAGCATGCTGCTGTCTCTCTCTTTCCACGCACACACACACACACACACACACACATACACACACACACACACACAGTGGTATTTTGAAATTAAATGTAGAAATGGCAAAATAACAAGCTGAATTAAAATACAGATAATATAAAAGTGCAATTTTTATTTCTTATCTCAAACAGTTTAGCCCAGCGGGATCTTGTGCTACAAAATCATATAGCCCTATTAGGGTTAAGATAAATTTAATAAATAAGAATCTAAAAATGAGATTAAAAAGTTGTTACATGTTAGTTTATTTCCCTAGAAAACAAGGTAAAAATATGTTGTTGTTGTTGTAGGGTTTAACGCCATTTTTCAGCACAAGATAGGCTATACATGGCGGCCAGTATAATTGGTGGAGGAAGAACCCTGGAAAACTCGGGAAGAACCACCGACCCACGAGAAGCTACTGGCAGGCTTTCTCACGTGCCCACGTTAGCCGAGCCTGAGACTCAAACTCACGCAGACAGAGGTGAGATGGTAGTGATCCGTAACGGTGAGCGTTTTAGACCACTCGGCCACTCGGGGCCCCAGTAAAACTATGAAAAAGGACTTAACGGTTTGTGAATCTAATCCAAAAATTAATCCTATAATTTAAAAATATAAGTCCTATCACTAAAAAGTTCTAAATGAATCAAAGTTCGAATCCCAATTAAGTTCCAAGATGTAAGGCTATGATGTCCGCTATAACCTTTTTTGTGCTGATGTGTCAACAGTTCCTTGATGAATCACCAAGAAATAAATTCCGGCTTTAGAATTCCGAATAATTTCCAATAAATGTCTTTGTCCAAGAATTTTTATGAGCACTGGCATTTTCCAGGGAATATAAATTAGTAAATCCAAAAAATAGAAGAATTTTAAATCAAACTGGCATCAGCATTAAAAACACCTTGAGCTCTGAAGATGTAAAGTACGACTGAATTAAAATCACTGAGATATGAGTATTAAACCCAACTAAAAACGCAATTTCGGACCTGCGTGATGGGTCACGTGGTCACTTACTTCGAACAGCGCTGTAAAATAATATGGCAATTAGCACATAGGCTATTTACAGGTTCGATTGTACTGAACGAATCTTACTATAAGATTCAATAAGAAAAAATATAAAAAAAGGTTGTTTACAACGGAGCTGACGCAAGCCAAGAATGACCTTGATTGTGACCAATGATTTTCACTCTGTGTTTACGAATTCTGAACCAAGGTCAGGAACTAGGTCAGCTAAAAATACAATGCAGCAATAGTGATTATTTACTAGAACTGAAATGAATTTTTGTAGAAAAATGTCAAAACCAGTGAAAAAAGTTATTACAATAACATGTAATGAAATAAAAATAAAATAAAAGAGAATTTGAAACTAACACACAAGTAATTAAATTACATATACGTAACAAAGTAAACATATTTATTTGATCAAAATATATCTGGGCAAGCATACTATGGCATTGATGGACTTAAAACCCTAATACAGCATTATGGAAAAGATAGTAAATCTGGCAATGTAGTCAGTAAAGCACTGGTTCAAGAAAGTTAAAATTTGGCAGTTTATATTAGTAAAAAATCTTATTTTGGAGAAGAAGTGTCAAAAAGAGAATACCTATGAGCTGTGGAAAATTGTAAACAACAACCATAAAGAAAAGTTTTCAAATTTGTTCTCGCTAGCTAAGCTAGCTATGTTTATGCCCCTTCAGACAGCAGACTGTGAAAGGGGGTTCTCAGTACAGAACATTATTCCTACACAGACAAGGAACAAATTAAGCAGAGAAGCAATCAACAGATTTTTGCTTTTGCAACAAGAGGCAACATCTTTTAAACATTTTGCATTCAGTAAGGCTCTGACAGAGTGGAATAGGAAGAAAGAAAGATGGATATTTAAGTGTTAGGTAAATATTAAACTATTGCCATTTCCTCCTCCCCTCCCTTCCTTTTTGTTCTACTCCCCCTTTATATTTTTGACAAGGGAGGAGATTCCCCTTTAGATAAAATCCTGGCAGCATCTCTGCATTCCTACTTGGGCCTCTCTATTTTTTGTCCCACAACATTGAAAACTTGAACTGACTGAAAACGGACGTGGGGTTTGCAGCATTTTCAACATTGTAAAGTTCTATTTATTCCAATAGACTAATTTTGCTGTCCTCTTGCAGATTATGTAGACACTAAGGTTACCCAGGTCATGCAAACTCTAAACTGTGACTACACTATCTGGCCATGAAATGCATCAGTCTTCTTGATTGTAACTGATTTGGACTACCATATATACTCGCTTATAAGTTGAGTGAATCTGCAAACAACAAAGATCATGATCTGCAATAACATAATGTGCCTGCAGGTCAGGGTCTATGTTGTTTGTTCTACTGATTACTCCTAACCGACTGCATAGACTCAGACCTGCGGGCACATTATGCTTCAGCAGATCTGGGTCTGCACAGTTTGCAGTTGGACTTGTCTTATAAGCAAGTATAGACAGTAAGCAGTTATACAGATAACTAAATAATACATCTACTTAATTTCAGGACAAGTAGGAGCCCCACTACCAAGTAACTTTGTCAAGTTAGTAGACATTCCAGAAATGGATTACTATGCCAAGGATGACAAAGGGGAGGTAAGTTCATGTTTAATGTCATTTACATCAGCAAATGATGATATTCAGCTTGTTACAGGAACTAGTTCATGTACCATGTATAATAATAATAATAATAATAAACAACTTTATTTTATGAGGGTACCTCATTTATTAAATACTGTTCTCTCTTGAGACCCTTAGGATCCATAAAGTATAAAAGCAAAAAGTATATATGATGTGCAGTAAGACATTAAATTGGACTGCATGTATCTCACTATTTACATTTACATTGACAATTGCTTTCCAAGACAATGGTCATAGAGTTTTGTCTTGGAAACAGTCAGATTTTTTTTGTTGATCTAATGGTTTTGGGGAGCTCATTGCATAAAATAACACCAGATTAAGCAGCTTTTTTAAAAGGTATTTGTTTTTGGAAATGGTGTTGTACATGATAATTTGTAACTGATCACAATGTGTTGTTCTTTTGACTTGAAATGAAACATAACATGCAAATATTGTGGGCAACATTCATTCTTAACTTGAACATTAATGTGGACTTACGGCAGGTTAAACTGTGTTCAAATTTCAGCCATTTCAATTCTGAAAATAGAATTTTGTATGGTGTATTAAGCAGTAAATAATCATTGCTGCACATTTTTTGAAGTTTGTTGATTGTTTAAATATTGGTATCAGTTGTATTTCCACAAATTATACAACAATAGTCCAGTAGAGGAAGAATGAATGCATTGTAAAATAATCTTCAATAGTTGAAAGGTAGATAACTTTTTATCCTCTGTGAAAGATAAATTCTTGAACTTATGATGAACTTGAGCAGATGGGTTTCATTTGCTTTCATGTGTTTTACTTGCTTTCACCTTATCAACATGAACTCTCACAAGTTCTTCTGTCTCACTATGGCTCTAAATTTGGATTTCTGTTCAGTGATAATCTATGCCTAGTTCCAAGCAACATTACCATGGTTTTTAGGGGATTGATAAAGATGTTATTCAGTAAGCACCAGTATTGAACTTGATATAAATCATCACCCAGTTGTTTCATCAGTGTTTGATCATATGGATCAGCTGAGAAGTGTTGTACTGTGGCAGGTCATTTATTAATAATGTGAATAATACAGGCCCCAAAATAGATCCCTGTAGAACTCCTTTGTTGATAGACATCATCTCTGACTTAATATTACCAGTAACAACTTGTTAGCTTCTGTCAGATAGGTAAGATTTGAACCATGAGAGATAATGTGTTTTAAATAATTACTCAAATTTGTGTTGAAATATATAAAAAAAATGGATGATTGTCAAGCTACAAGACTTGATATGATTGGACGAAGGCTACTAAAGCAAGTGTACCTGCTGTAGGAGAGGGTATAGGGGGTTTTTTTGGCAATCAGAGTACTAGGCCTAATAGAATTTCCACAGATTTGGAAAACTGCCAAGGAAACACCATTGCATAAATCTGTGACAAAAGATGGTGTAAAAACTTATAAACCCATCTCTGTTCTTCCTTGTCTTTTCAACTTACCAGAAAGACATGTATATGATTAATTTTTTCAACTATTTGAACACTTTTAATCTTATTCATGATAATCAGTCTGGCTTTTGACAAAATCACTCTTGTGAAACTGCACTCATATCAGTGATTGATAAATGGCTGAAAGCATTAGAAAAAGAAACAACAGTTGGCACTTTTATGGTTGATTTTCAGAAGCTTTTGATCTTGTAGACCATGAAATTGTGCTTTTAAACTGTAAATCTATTGATGTAATGAAAACTCCTAAACTGGTTTAAGTCTTGCTTAACTGATAGGGTGCAAATGGTATCTATAAATGGTCACCTTTTTAAAAGTAAAAATATTACAGTGTAGTACCTTAGGGCTCTATCCTCAGGCCTCTATTATTCATTGTGCTTATTAACAACTTACTGGTAATGATAGGAAATTCAGTTTCTTCCAGTGACCTTTATGCAGATGACACTACACTATCTGAGCCATGTATAGACAATTTTTAGGATGCAATGAATTATATCAAAATGTTACCAATACATGAATGAATATTTCTTAGAAAGGACAAATTTATGTATAAAGTATCCAGAAAAGCTATTCCTGTCTACCTAAGCAATATCTTTCATGAAAGAGATGCTGATGGTACTCCAAATTTAGGGTCCATAAGAAGTAAAAATTACATTACACCAAAGCCAAAGAAGGAATTGTTTAAAAACAGCTTTCATTATACTGGTCCACTGTTATGGAACTGATCTAGCCTCCAAAATGGCTGCCTTGATGGCAAGTGGTGCTCGCCTGACCTCCACCATGACACCATAATGGTCATCTTAAAAATTTTATTATTTCTGCTCAACTTGTATGTATAGTGGCAGGAACATGGGTTTTCACTAAAGTACTTTTTGTGATTTCGTTTGAAAATGATGCAGATGTGTACCATCATCATATCAGTACTTATGTGATGTGTTTTCAAAACCAGACCTAATTGACCTCCAGGTCAAGTCAGAGGCCATTTTGTACTTTATTGAACTTGTGAACACAGTAACTTGTACCTATACAAGTGAATTTTGATCAGATCTTGTACTTAGTTGCATTTGAAGGAACAGCTTGATAGCACTTGGACACTGATTTTAAGGTCAAAGGTCTTGGCTGTGTTGGCTTGTGAGCATAATAATGCAAACAAGTTTGAATGGATTTTTATCAAACCCATTTTGTGAATATATTTGAAGAAGATCTTGAATGATACCACTTCAGTAACTTTGCCTCCTCTCCCTCCCCCTCCCCCCCCCCCCATTATTGACAAAAATAATTATAGATTTAACAAATTAACCCTATAGGTATATCTTTGATATTGTCCAAGACAAGTTCAGTGATTTTTTTTTACTCATGGTATCAAGTTATAGGTCAGAATTTCAAGACAAAGAGTTTTGTACTCAACTTAGGTATCTTGTAAATATATTGACTGTAATTTGGACATATAAGAACATATTTTTGTTACCAAATTTGTTATGTTGGAGTTTCACAAGAATATTAGAGATGATATCAATGCTCATGAGATAAAATGAATAATGAGACAGAAGAAACAGACTTTTCTTCCATTCCTGGAAATTCTTTTCATCTAATAGATCAGCAGTACCTTCAAGACACTCCGTGTTGTTTTAGGATCATTGTATTTTGTTTTATTGTGGACAGAGAATTAAACCTGATGTATTTGGTTACCTTTTGTGTCAGTTTTCTTTTAAAGTTACTCACAATATAAAACCACTTATACTGGATTGCAAGCTTGATTTGTAGAAATTTCAATTTCCAGTATTACATGACATCATTTACATGAGTTATGCACCCTGATTGTGCATCATCCTGACTTCGGTTTCCACATCATAACTATATCAAGGTTGTTGTGTCTTTATGTTGAGGAAACCTCAAATGAGTTCGATTTCCAGAATTATGCAAAAGCATTGACATGAGTTATGCCCCCTGATTGTGCATCATCCTGACTCGGTTTCTGCAGCATTGATTTTCCAAAGATTCATGGGTTTGAGCCAAAGTTTTGAACTTGGTTTTATATTGATGATGCCTTGAATGAACTGATTTCCAGCATTCTACAGCATGATTTAGAGGAGTTATGACCCCTGATTTTCCATCCTCCAAACTTCCTGCAGGATAACTTTACCTAGAATGTTTACATTTATCATGCACTTTCATGTTGATATGATCTTGAATTAATTTGATTTCTTTAATTTTGTGACCTACCATGTAAAGGCTTTTTGGATCTCTGATTGTACTTTACTTTGGTTTTTCAGCATTACTGTACCAAGGCTTGTTGAATTTCAACTTGATTTGATATGCAGCTTTATATTACTGAGATATTGAATAAAATTGATTTACAGCATTTCACATCATCATTTAGAGGAGTTATGGCCCAGTCTGTTAATTTCTTTACAACAAACGTTCCTCTGTTTAAAACCCAGTAAAGCATGTTGTAGTAAGCTTGGTCATTTGGGATGCACCCATTGCCAACACCTCTATTTACTTCTCTTTTTAGCCACAATTCTTTGACTTTACTATACAAGTCAAAAGAGTTTGTTTTCAGCATCTGTACATTTCTTCGTTGCTTTAGAAAAGTATAGATACAGTTGTCCATCAGTATAACGATGTATAAAAGCGTACATTATAAGCAAGTATGCCTTCTAAAGAGGTAGGTTCAGTATCAAAAGAGGATACATCCCAAAACTGAGATCCATGGTCATACCCGTGTTATATGAGGAACAGTGCTATACTAAGTTCCATGGTCATACAATGCTATACTGAGATCCATGGTCATACCCATGTTATATGAGGAATAGTGCTATATTGAGTTCCATGGTCATACCCGTATTTTATGAGGAACATTGCTATGCTAAGTTCCATGGTCATACCCATCTTATATGAGGAATAGTGCTGTACTAAGATCCATGGTCATAACCATGTTATATGAGGAACAGTGCTATACTGAGTTCCATAGTCAGACCCAGTGTTATATAAGGAACGGTGCTGTACATAGGTGCATTACTGTGAGTGGCCACTGTATCACTGGGAACAATGGCATTAATATTTTGTCTGAAACAGTCACACACAGAGAGGGTATAGCATAACTGCCTTAACAGGCAAGACAAAACTAAAATTATGCATCTATAGAATACATTTTTGCTTCAGGTTTGTGCCAAAGGTCCCAGTATATTTCTTGGTTACTACAAGAACCCAGAGAAAACCCAGGAGGCATTAGACAGTGATGGCTGGCTACATACAGGGGACATAGGAATGTGGTTACCTGTAAGTTTTGCAATGAAAACAATTTTGTATAACCTGCACCCAACATTAAACAGTTAAAACCCATATCTGCACTGTCTGATCATTCAAAACTCTTAAGTCAGACATTTGTCTGCCAATACAGTATGTGACAGGAGATTTTGGTCGATGTTCATTATAAATAAATATAGTATCGTAGATCAGAAACTCTATCGAATCTCAAAAGAAATGTCTCCCCATCTCAACTCCCAGCATTAAAGTCTAAACCAAAAATAAAATGGTAGTGACTACACTGTATGATACATATCATGGGGTATTAATACATGTTTTATTCACATACTTATTATCTGCACACTTCTCAAAGTAAAAAGGTGGGAATTATGTTGTCCTGTGTGTGTGTGTGTGCGTGCATGCGCATGCGCATGCACGCGCGCACATGCTTGTGCATCACAGACCATAATTGAGACTTAAAACCTTGGGATATGATTGGGAGTGTTTGTAGATAAGCTCCAATGAGGGTTTAAATGGAATCTGTGGCTCATGCCCCAATTGTGGTTCCTGGGTCACAACTTAGACATTATTGACATCACCACTCATTAACTACATTTTCATTTATTGGGCATGAAAAGATTAAGTCAGATTTGTAACTTACTTTTGCCCCTGGGTCTATTCTTACTCCCCACAGATTTAACCTCCAGATCACGAGATAAAAATGATTGAGATCACCATACGACAACATCATATGCACTTGCTGGGAAATTTATACATGCAACTGACATTGACCCTTGGACCATTCCCAATCAACAGGGACTTTGCCACTGGGTCATAACTTGTGAACTATTGTTATCCCCACCATATAACCTTATATACACTTACTGGAAAGATGAAAGACAAATTCAGATGCAACTAGCATTAGCCCATGGGTCCGTTCTTACTCTCTTGGGTCAAGATACTGGGGTTAAAGGGGAGAGGGGATGGATAGATCAAAGTGGGGGACTGCAAGAATGTGTTTTACGAGCACTCTGTTTTAAAGAGGTGTTTTTCTCAGTGTTGGTCTTCGTACAATTTGTCACCTTGTTTAATTATTTTTTTTCCAAAGAATTCCTTATAATAATATCAAGTTATTGTAATTGGAAATTTAAGTCCTGATCCACTGCAAACATACTTTACCCTGTACATTTTTGTTTACATGATGCATAATGACATGTCAGTTGCTTGTATGTTTCAAATGTACTTTATATTTTTGATGATCTATAACTGTGTGCTTCCTCTGTCTAAATTGATACATTCCATTGAGAGATTTTCACCTACTTGTTATTTATGAATGAAATAAATATCTTGGATCTAGATAGAAACAGTCTTGACCCTTTTGAACTGCTGAAGCCAGGGGCACAAGAGGATATATTTTGAGTTGATATTGGGAATCAATAAGAATATCAACATATTTGTGACTTTGTCTTTTGAAACTAAAGTCTCAGAACAACCTTACACCTCTGCAGCCTTGCATTGAAAATTACTACAGTTTCATACATTTAGCTCATCATTTGTTTTAAAGTTGTTTTTTTTAGGATGGTGCTGTTAATTATTTGTTTCTTTATACAGTGTAAATATCAAGACAGAAAAATGAATATAGTTAATTTAATTTTAGTTTCTTTTTTTTTTCAGAATGGAACACTTAAAATTATTGACAGAAAGAAAAATATCTTCAAACTTGCCCAGGTAGTTTAATTTTCTATTGCATCCCATGTATCATATTTGGATATTGCATTATTTCATAGTAGTTAATACTGAGCTCTAAGACTGTACATGTAGCTGTATCTAATTATGGTGATATGTTTATTACAACCCCTGTGTCACAAAATAGGGAATATCAATATTTCTATGGCAGTATAATGTGTTTTATTGCCATCCCAGTGCCTCAATGTGCATTATATAACAGATGAGCTTAGTATATTGATGTAATTTTTTAAACATTTTGAAACTTTACAAATAGATGAAGTTATTCATTTGTAAGCTTTATTTAATTTTTCGTAATTCAGTTTAAATGTATTGTCTTTTTTATTTTGAATATATTATGGCAAGCTTTTACATTTTTTAAACCTTACATTTATTTTAATGATTGAAGAGAAAGTGTTAACACAATAATGAATTCAGATGACAATGTCAACTTGTCATAAATTTTTCAGATAAAAGGAATAGAAGGTATATACGTGTGTTGTGAAGCTTGGTTTGTTTTTTAGTGGTCTAATGGTGTTGAAATTAGGACCCAGTTACAATGTAAATGGGCCCTAGTTCCAATGTAAAATGTTTCATATTCATGTAGAATTCCCAGTTTCAGTCATTTTCTCCAAAGCATTATTCCAAAATAATAATCCCCCCCCAAAAAAAAAAATTTATGGGCCCAGACCGCATTCCTGATCACCCAAGAAAACTTCCTGGTGTCTGACATATCAAGATTTGTGTATCATGACAGGGATCATATTGCAACATTAGATGCAGTAAACAGCTCCAGTCACTACTGCATCTATACGTTAGTTGGGATAATGTGTTCTGTTTGCTGAATCTCAGTTTTATTACTTTTTTCTTTTTGAATGATATCAAAGATAAGGTATGATGGTGTGTGAAAATTATATCATGCTAATGTTGTACTGTATCTGTGGTGGGACATACCATGTTACACATGTCCGTCTGTCTTGTAGTACTGTATTATTGATGGACATAGTGTTACACATATATGTCTGACCTGCTTCTTCCTGTCATGTCATACTATATTACTGTAATGGGAAGGGGTGCATATATTGTTACACATGTCCATGTGACCTGTTCCATCCTATTTTGTCATTCTGTATCTATGATGTTCATTGGCAGATAGTGTTACACATGTCCATCTGACCTGTCCCTCCCTGTCTTGTCATACTGTGTCTGTGATAGTGGCATATAGTGTTAAATATGTCCATGTGACCTGTCCCTTCCTGTCTTGTCATACTGTATCTGTAATGATGATGGGCATATAGTGTTACACATGTCGATGTGACCTGTCCCTTCCTGTTTTGTCATACTGTATATGTAATGGTGATGGGCATATAGTGTTACACATGTCCATGTGACCTGTCCCTTCCTATCTTGTCATACTGTATCTGTGGTGGGTGAATGAGCATATAGTGTTCCACATGTCCATCTGACCTGTCCTTCTAGTCTTGTCTTACTCTGTCTATGATGGTGGCATATAGTGTTCACATGTCCATCTGACCTGTCCTTTCCTGTCCTATCAGAAATTTTGTTTCCACTCAGTTTCCACTCAATAACATTTTAGAGATATAATTTGAAATCACATTTGGTATTGGGTTTACATTAAGAAGACCTATTTGAAGTTTAATGTTCTT
Source organism: Megalonaias nervosa (assembly GCA_016617855.1). NCBI lineage: Eukaryota > Metazoa > Mollusca > Bivalvia > Unionida > Unionidae > Megalonaias > Megalonaias nervosa. The sequence continues at coordinate 10,968 of JAECUM010005390.1, read as the reverse complement.
GTTTCCAATAAAATGTATGAGTTATTTCCCCCATTTGTGGTGGCACTTTGTCCTTAAGTTGCATTATATTTATGGGGACATGTGTATTGTATAAACACATGTGTAATATTTTGATGAGCTACAAACTGAAATGTTCTCCAGATTTTACCACTTACCAGGAAACACAATTTTTATGTTTGCAAGCCTATCAAATTATGTTTTTATTGTGGTCAGTTTGATACTTTTCTTAATTTTTTCACTGATGACCCAGGTTCATTCCAACATCAGTGGACACACTGTATACAGGCTCCAATGAGCATGTTGTATTGCCTTCTTCAGAGTTATTGGCTTGCAAAATAAAAACTTAAACAAAGCGCTTTAAATCTGAGTTATCATCATTAATCCAGCTGCTCACATCATAATGATGTTTGGCATTTATCTCTTTACAGCTAGTGAAGATTGTATGCAATTATGTTAACTCTACTGGTCATAGACCAGGAGAGCTTATGGGATGAACTGTTGTCCAACATCCATGTTCAAAACCCTTTGTCTATCTAATGTCAGACACCCATTACCTGTCCATCTGTTGGTTTGTTATTGCTTCTCCTCCTAAACTACTTGGAAGATTGCTGTGAAACTTTACATACACATTCATACCAAGGTCTTGCTGGTCCTAAATGAAAATAGTGCCACTCAAACATTCAGTATGACCACCAAGGCAGCCATATAAAAAATTTTGTTATCACTTCTTTTCCTCTAAATATAGTCACATCAACCTGGGGTTTCACTAAAAGATTTCATATGATGTCTAGTTGGTCCTTTGTGAAAATGGTGCTGATCTGACGTCCAATGTTGCCACCATATCAACCATCCTGAAAATCTTGTTATCACTTCTCCTGCAAAGAAAGTCATATCATCATGTGGTTTTCACCAGAAGACTTCTTGTGACATCTCAGTGTGCCTAAATAAAAATGGTTCTGCTCAAACATCCAGTAAGGCCATTTCAGTGGCCATTTTGAAAATATTAATATTGCTAATCCTGATTGGATGGTAATATCAACATGGTGTTTTCACTAAAAGATGACTTCTGATGTCTAGTTGGTCCTAAATGAAAATGGTGTTGATCTGATTTCCATTACGGCCATCAAGGTAGCCATCTTAACTGAAAAACAACATGAGGTTTTCACCCAAAATCTTCATATGATCTCTAACCAATCCTAAATGGAAATGGTTCCACTTTGACATCTAATATGGCTGCCACAGTGGCCATTATGAAAATCTTGTTATCGATACTTCTCCTGAATGGATAGTAATATCAGTATACTGATCTGACTCCCAATATTGGCCACCATGGCAGTCATCTAGAAAATCTTATTATTGCTACTCCTCTTGTGCAGTCATTTTGGCATGGGTTTTCACCAGAAGACTTCTGATGTTTAGTTTGCCCTAAATATTAATGGTGCAGCCTAAGTATTCAGCATAGGGTTTTACCTAAAAGACATCTTGATGTCTAATTGGTCCTAAATCAAAATGGTGCCAATCTCATATCCAATATAGCCATCACAGCAGCCATCTTGAAACTGTTGCTGTTGCTTTCCTTATGAAAATGGAAGGTCATATTATCATGGTCTTTTCACTGGAATCTTCTTATGGTGTCTAGTTGGTCATAAATAAGAATTGTGCTGATCTGATATCCATTGTGGCCACCACAGCAGCTATCTTTAATGTCTTATTAATATCAATACTTCTCCAAGATAGAAAATCATATCAACATTCTTTTTTCACCAGAGACTGTTTATGATATCTAATTGGTACTAAATGAAAATTGTGCTGACCTGACATCCAGCATGTCCAATTTGGCAACCATCTTGAAAATCTTGATATTGTTACTTATCCGAAATGAAAAGTCATATTGACATTGGGTTTTGACCAGAAGACTAATCATGATATCTAGCTCATCCTAAACGAAAATGGTGCTGATCTGTCATCAGATGTGGCTGCCAAAATGAACATATTGAAAATCTTCTCATTAATTCTCATTGGAGTCATATCAACATAGAGTTTTCGCCAAAAGGCTTCTAACAGTGCCCGGTTTACTGTAAATAAAAATGATTTTGATTACAGCAAATATGGTTGCCACAGTGGCAGATTTTTAAATTTTCACTTTTTATTCTTGGGAAATAAATTATTTGTTAGTTTTCACTCTTTTCTGTTACTTAGTTGAAGACCATAGAGTTGCAACATCGGTCATTTGCCACCTGTGCTTACTTCTGCATAGGTACAATATTCTGAAATCTTTTGATTCATCAACTAATTATTTTTTCTAATTAAAATTAAGGGGTGGCAATAAAGGAAGTTCTGGTGTTTGGCTGAAGCCCCACTATTAGCATTATACTTTTTCAATGTTAAAAAATTAGAAATATGGCCATTTTAAACAAAACAAACTGCCTAATAAAAATCTTGGATCCATCTATGTAATTTGTTTAAATTTGAAATTTCAGGGAGAGTACATTACAACAGAATTTGTCTAAATTTGAAATTTCAGGGAGAGTACATTGCAACAGAAAAGATAGAGAATACTTACATGAGAAGTCAGTTTGTAGCCCAGTGTTTTGTCGAAGGAGACAGTCTTCAGGTAATTCACAAAATACATTTTAAAAAAATTAAAACAATTTGCAGATACCTGGATATCTGGCAAAAATATATGCATCATATTACATTTTGTCAGTTTAAAAAAATACAATTTAATGTGTGATTTTATATTATTCAGTACATTATTAAAAAATATATATACTCACTTGTAAGTTGGAGCAAACTGCATAGACCCAGATCTGCTAGCACATACAGTGTGGGCAAATCTGGGTCTTTGCAATTTGTTAGGAGTAATCACTAGAACCAGTAACATATACCCTAATCTGCTGATGCATTATGCAACAGCAGATCAGAGTCTATGTTGTTTGTAGTAGGAACCAACTTATAAGTGAATATATATACAGTACAAAGTACTGTACAAATTTAGTGCTCTGTTTGTCATAGTGTTTTTTAAATTTGATTTTACAAAAATCTACCTTAAATATACCAGTGTGATAGAAAGCAAAATATTTTTAAAGGGCAATAATTTACCATCTTTGAGTGATTTATGTTTTGGCAGGAGAATATTCGAACATAAGCTGAATTGATTTAGGTGTTAAAGTTGAAATGTCTTTATTTTTGTTTCATGTTTCTTACTGAAATTCACAAAATCTCTTTGAATATCATAAATGCAGCCTTTCACAAATTTTCATTGATAATCATTCATACTGTGTTGACATTAAGGCAGATTGTTACAGATAAGGCAGGGACTGTCTAATTAATGGAGCTTTTATTTGCTTTTGTATCAAATAGTTATTTTCATATACTGGTACATGCCAATTCTAATTACATGCTTCCATTTTATAATAAAGGAATAATATACAATTTGCACCACTGTGTTCATTTTTATGCCATCAGTGGTGGTGTGACTGGCACAAAGCTTACATACATGCATGGACATGCATCACATTGCTTGCCACAGGAACGTTTCTGTGGTATAAATCGAGCATCACCTGTATGTGCATCACTTCCAAATCAATCTTGTAACCAATTCATATGTACAGTCATTTTGAGCTGAAATCATGTTTTTTATTTTGACATAAATAACCCTTGACTGTTGTCAATACAGTATATTTACGTTTGTTTGATTGCCAACTTTCAGCTTGACTATTTAGAAATCCCCACATAGACTTAAGTAACTGAGAAATTTAAAATTCGGTGCCAGTAAATCAGCTAGAAAACATTGTTAATGAAAATTTGTAAAAGTACTGAACAGATTTAAGTGACTCAGACAGAGTGTGTAGATTTCAGTGAGTTTTAAACTTATTGCCGTTCTAATAAACTGGAATTTAGAGTAATATATAGTAATTTTCTACAAAATGACATACAAATTTTAAAATGCCAGGGCAAATTGGAAAATATTTAACAGTCTGAATCATTTACCAAAACTGATACAAATGTTTACAAATTTTTACAGCATTGTTTGCAAATAATGTCGTTTACTCTTTAAACAATAGACAGACTATCAGACAGGAGATTTGGATAATGTTTTGGCTTTCATATTTTTCTGGCTGTTTTACAGCCTTACATCATGGGTGTAATTGTACCAGATGAGGAGGTGCTGTTGAAGTGGGCTGGGGAGAAAGGGTTGACAAAAGACTTCAGACAGCTCTGTGCCAGTGAGGTAAGACTAATATTTGTATCATGGTGATCGTAATTTTGAAAACATTCAAATTTTCCACACACTGTCTATCATAAAATCATAATTAAATATATCATGTTTTTTCTTACATAGAACTTCAAATTCTTGTTAAATCCTTCACATTTTATTACAAATTAGTTCTACTGAGAAGGTTTATGTTAAATATTGCTGAATTTTCATGAAAAAGAATAACAGATTAAAATCATATACAATTAAGGCATTCTATTATTTTTATATTTTTTTTATTTTTCAACCTTGTATTTTTGATGTGTTATAATTGAATCAAGAAGAGAAGTTCACAATTCAGACAGTTTTGAAAAATAGCTCTGCTAGATACATTCAATAACCAATGTATTGTTTGCTGTGTATGGTGATTTAATTGGATAAATTGTTAATTGAGGCATTGAATAATAAAACAGGAAATTAAGAAGAATCACCATTTGAATCAAGAAGAAAAGTTCATGTTTCCAGTGTATGATTTAGATACACAGTCAACCAATATACTATTGCAAGTAAATGTTTGATATGATCTCATATCAAAAGCATAATTATTTGTTAGGTTTGAGTTAGTTTTTTAACTGAGGCATTAAATGATGAAATGGGAAATTAAGAAATAATTATCAAATTTTAATTGTGCAGAAAGGCCTTTGCTTATCTCATTTTGAAAGGTTAATTGTTTTGTTAATTGTGAATTGCTTTTATACTTCAACCTACCTATCTGTTATCTTTATAGGTGAGAAAATATAACACTTGATGCATATATTGTTCACTGTTACCACAATACCCCTTGCTGTTCATCAACAGCAAGACAGTGACCTTTACAGAACGTAATTCTTAAACAGTATCTTTAATAAGTGTCCATTATTTGTTTCCTTGTACACACTGTATCTACCTTACTAACTTCTACAAACACACTTTTTAAATCCATAAGGTTGAGTGTGTCACAAGTTAACAATTTATTAATCCTTTAAGTATTTTTTAAGTTATACCCTATAAACATTTATATTCATCCTGATAAATATTTTCCTCCTGAGCATTCTTTGCATTTGTATGCTTACCCCATGCTCTAGATTGGTTATTAATCTACCTCACCTACAAGTGTATATCATATTCTGCTTAAATAAATACCTCACACACACACAAACACACACACAAAACACAAACACACCATTTAAATATAAGCAGGTGCCAACATTTGACTTTGATATACCCCAGTACAGTAATTAAATCCAGAAAGCAAAATTTACTTCCTTTAACTTGTCAGTTTTAAACATAAGATGTCCAAGGGTAGACAAATTCAAAACAAGACGTGACCCTGCACGTACCATGTCAACATGACCCTTTAAAATTCATCTCAGTACACATGCATATTTCTATTGGAAAATGACCTCAATGCATGCTGTTTTAGGTCCCAGAGTCTGAGTGATATGTCTTTTTTTGTCCTGAGTGGACTACATCAACTGTAAAGTACATGTACCTAAAAGATCACTTGGTGGGGCATTAAACAGACACACCCTCCTTGCTTATTGTGCTTGTTGTTTGTTCAGCTGAATACAATAGTAAATGATGTTAACTGTGTATTTGTTACTATCATGAACACAGTTGTTTAGATATGTATCATGTTACAACATAGTTGGTGATACCCAGCTTTGTTTGAAATGTGGGTAAGACTGAAATGGGTCTCTAATTTTCTGGGAGATCTTTTGCATTGCCTTTATGCAGTGGTGCTTTTATTGCCCTGTTTAAGAAGCAAGGAAATGCAGTACATTTTAGGCTTAAGTTTATAATGTGTCCTATTGATTTGTATATTAAGTTAGCACTTTTATTTGTCAGTTTAGGTCCTATGCTATTAATTCCAATGTCATTTTTCAGATTAAGATTCATGAGATTGTTCAGGAGAACATCATCAGTTATTTTAGTTATTACAAGTCCATTTTCAAGGTTTTCAGAAGTTTGGAGTCCACAAGCTCATCTAACTTTGTATAGTTTGCCATGGGACATATGTTTAATATCTTCAGCACAATTGGAAATGTGGTTGTTTAGACATTTAGCTACATGTTTAGTAACAGAGTATTTTATTGTCATTTTCTTTGAGTTGGGAAACGTTGATTGAATTGGTCACTCGTTAGAACACTCTCAGTGGGATTCATTAGTGTATATTATTGATTTGGTTTGGTGTTTTATGGAACAGTAACTCAGATAGGTTATTCATTGTTGAGAAAATTGAAGTAAAGTGCCTTGGCCAATGACAAATTAGAAAAGCCAACCTAGACTAATCCATTGGTAGGATTCAAACCTGTACTATTTCTGTTTTGAGTCTGGTATAATGACCCCTAGGCCACCAGGGCTCTTGCCTCCATTGGATGACTCTTACCACCTGTGGGAATGGGGGGGGGGGGACACCTTGGCCAGTTTTGCATCCTGAGCCCACAGATATATACTATGTCACAGCAGGGTGTTTTATACAGAAATATATTGCAAGTGAATATGAAAGTCACCCAGTAGTAGTATGGGATCCATAACAGTACCAATGTTATATCAGGAATGTCATTACACTGAGGAACTTTGCAGCGTGGGACAAAGTATTGTTAATATTTCACAATATTTTATGAGATCACATTATTTTGGTGCATTATGATATTTTGTATGTAAATGAACTTAAACCAGGGATGATGATTCAGTTTTGTTAATAACAAACTTTATTGTATGTGTGATATATATAATATCAATCTATTTAAGAGACCGCTTTCAATGTACAGCATTAGTCCACTGGATAGGCAGCTTTCACTGTATAATGTCAGTCTACTTGATAAGCAGCCTTCACTGTACAATGTCAGTCTACTTGACAGGCAATTTTCACTGTACATAGTCTACTTGATAGGTAAGCCTTCACTGTACAATGTCAGTCTACTTGATATGCAGCTTTCAGTGTACAGCATCAGTCTACTTGATAGGCACCTTTCATTGTACAATGTCAGTTGTCTTAATATACAGCTTTCACTGTACAATATCAGTCTTTGATGATAGGCAGCCTTCACTGTATAGTGTCAGTCATCTTGATAGACAGCTTTCACTGTACAGTGTCAGGCTTCTTGATAGACAGCCTTTGCTGTACAGTGTCAGTCTTGATAGGCATCCTTCACTGTACAGTATCAGTCTTCTTGACAGGCAGCCTTCATTGTACAATGTCAGTCATCTTATTTGACAGCTTTCACTGTACAATGTCAGTCTTCTTGATAGGCAGCCTTCACTGTACAAAGCCAGTCATCTTAATAGACAGCTTTCACTGTACAGTGTCAGTCATCTTGACAGGCAGCCTTCACTATACAGTGTCAGTCTACTTGATAGGCAGCTTTCACTGTACTTTTAATATACTTTGACAATAAGTTAACTCTTTAATTGCAGAATGTGAAGAGTATGATATTGGCAGATATACTTCAGACTGGGAAGGCAGCAAAGCTGAAAGGTTTTGAGCAGGTTTGTATTTTAACATCTGTCAGAATAGTTTTTGCACTGTTAATTACACAAGTGACATAGAGGATATCTGTGGGTTTTTTAATAGATATACAGTAATATTTCACATTTGAAAGTGGAATTGTATTGTCATAAGTGACTTCGCCCCTTATTGACATGATAACTGCATGTGTTTTCTCAATCTTTTGCCAATGCAATTAAAAGCTGCATAACTATGTCGACAAACAGAAGTTTACAGTAAATATGGGGCAGCAATATTTTACAAATTTAGCTTCTATATATCATGCTTCAGATCATGTATTTTGTCAAAATAATGACTATACATACGAAAATGAAGACATTTTTATTGAATAACATTTTATGCACAGATTGATACTGTTGGGGTTATGTAGAAACATAACAGAGCAGTTGTATCTGACATGTTCCAAAGCATAACATCTTTAGATGATAGTGAGTTTACTTGTGAGGATTAGTATTCTTCATTTTGTTCATTTCTACATTTAAATGGGAATTGTTTTGTGTGGCCTTTGCAAGCATGCATTCAAGGTAGTAGTAGATGCTGTATCCAGTTTTCAGTTGCCACTTAATTTTAGTATGCAATCAAGACTAATCAATGCCTGATTTATCCATCATTTTCAAACAGTAGTGTGATGCAAGTTAAAATTGCTACTTTCAAAATTGGATTATTATATTTACTCAGCATTATTTATCTTCTAAAAAGGTGAATGCGTATTGATTGTCATAGAGTATTATAGGTATACAATACTGTATAGGTGACACACAGCAAAAGGAATTTAAGTTCAGTCACCCATAGTTTCTATAATCTATGTAGAAGACTAATTATAAAAAAAGTTAATACTTGAGGTCTACATTTTGCTGTTTGGAGTTTGCATTTAGGCAATTCTTCATGGCACCTCATTAATTTTGCATACTAGAGGGTCTAGAGTTGACATGTTTTAAGATCTGTACTTCCTAAATGGAAAATGAAAGTAGTTCCAAAAGTGATATCCACACTGTGACAATAAAAGTGGTATCGCCGCTATACCAATATAATTTTGTTCCCACTGATATATTTCAGTATCTCGCTATAAATATATAATACTTACACCAATTTGCAAAACAGTTTGTGGAAAAAGATACTGCAATCACCTGTTTGTGCAAATATTATTGACCACACAGTATTTATGAAGCTTCTGAAGCATGATCCTGAGTATGTAATTGTTAGAAGTCAAAGTATTTAATCAGATATGTAACAGGCATGTACCAAAGAGGTCCAAAGTCAGAGGTGACAACATCAAATTTAGATCACCTGTAAACAAGTGCAGGAGTGCTTATGCTATACCTCTGACATTGTAATTTCATGGTATGCACAGATTTGAAAAGTATTTGAATTTTCATCATTGAAATGAAGTCTTTAAATTTTAGTCAGAAAAAGTTCTTCAATAGTCTTTCAAAATCTTCATTAGTCATTGAAAAGTAAAGTGATAGTTGCATTGGAAATGAGTAATAGCTGAAAAACAGCAGAAGAAATGGCATACTAAACAGTATTTTTCAGTGTTATCATTTATTGTGTTTACTTCCATATTCTTAATTGTTTACTTCCCTTTGCTAAACTAATGGTTTGATAAAACATTAATTGATTGGTAATCTGGTTTCCTGCTTCATATGCTCCCCTGCATTGCACTCTGTTATATGAAGCAAGGAACCAGACTAATTGATTGGTACCGGACCAGCCCACACTGATAAAATCCAATAAAATGGATGAAATGCATGATTACTGTTATTTAGAATAGATGGTCAACAAAACATTGATATGGTCTGTCAAAAACTATTATTGTACCATTTATAAATATCCTCAGTTATTGTAGGGCACTATAGTACAGTAGAGTCTCAGTCTGTTACAGGATGAATTACATCATGTAGCCATGATAAATCATCTCTAAAGGAATTTAGTTAATTAAAAGTTGGTCAAGTATGCCTGCAAGGAAATGTGTGTTTAACCGGATATGATGTAATCAGTGTCCTTGAGTGTGAGAAGTGAAGGACAGATCTAAAGTGATGTGTTGCTGCTCTCGGAAGGAAATAGACATCAGCAAATTGGGGGAGAGTGCACTTAAATCTCACAGCAAAAGTGAGAAACACAGTGGAAACATATCAATGCCTATGATTAATTTACATTAATTTGGTGTTAAGAGTTAACAAATGACTGTCCCGCTGTCATTATTGAATTCAGATGGTTTGACTGTACCCCACCCGCCTTTAGAAACTCTGATTATATCCACAACCCCTGTAGTGGGAGCTTCTTCCACAAAAGTCGCACAAAATAAGAACATGTCATCTTTAGTTTCTAAGAATGATGTTCTTAAATTTGAAATTTTGTGGACTTTGCAAACAATTACAACACATTCTTCATATAAATCCAATCAAAAAGTTGTGGAACTTTTTTATGTAATGTTTCCTGACAGTATCATGACGATCAAGTTCAATTGTGGAGAAAGAAAGACTGCTTACTTATGACTTTAATGCAGCAGTACATTTTAAAGATGAATGCAGCTTGCTAACTTCCTGTAAATAAGATTATGCTACTTAAAGGGTGAATAAATCTGTCATTAAGATGAAAGTTTTGTCAATGGCAAGTCCTTGAATTTCACTCCTCAACTTCTTTGTAAACCATGAATTTGTTTTGGCAGCTTAGGTGTTAATTAATGTACACCTCTGTGTTTAGGTTAATTTCTCAGATATTATTGCACAACCAGTAAAAATAGGTCACTGACACCTACTTTTCACACTGGTGATATGTATTCTTCAAACTTTTAGGTAATTTTCTGCACACTGTTGCTAGTACAGTCAATACACTAAATATGTGCACACATCCTGAGAAGTACTACAAACTTTGCAGATGATATGCAATGGGATAAGGATAAAGTCTATCAATTTCAGGGTCAAAGGTCAAGGTCATTTCAGGCTTCGTAGGTAGTGTAACTTTGTATTACTAGGTGAGTTTCTCAGACACTGTTGCTTGTTTGTATTTAAGTTTGTCGTTTAATGGCAAATCAGCTCATATAAAGCACTATAATGCATTGCCCCCACCACACATACACAGAAGCCAACATGCAATATAATGCCGAAGGAATGGGAGTAAAATGCTTTGACCCCACTGCACACACACACACACACACACACACACACACACACACACACACACACACACACACACACACACACACACACACACACACACC
>JAECUM010005388.1:59530-75597 GCA_016617855.1 Megalonaias nervosa | reverse complement strand
GCAGATAATTTATCCTTCTTGGGTTTCGAACTGTGACCCTCCGGATGAGAGTTTCTACACGCTATCAACTGAGCTATCGGATCTTGTTATAAATACATATTGAAAAAGTTAACATGTGTTTACCAATGTGTCAGTCATATCGTTATTCCTAAAAACTACAATATTCTTAACAAAAACCACATTTTCTGTCTAAAATGAGATTTTATATTTCTAGTTTTCCAAAATATATATAATTCTGTACAACACTGAGTCTATGCGTGCAGCGGATATTGATTTAGTCATAATATATATAGCGGTCTTAAAATAACTTTACGCATATGGAATAATCAATATGCAGCCACAACTTTCTAGATTACGGATTTTATGTAAACAAAAGAATAAACATCCGGATAAAAACGTTCTATGAGCGTACATACAGGTTTATATTAAGAGATTCGTTTCTCGTGTCCAGAATGTTTCCTGCCTGATCAGTGAGTTTGAAATTTATTCTTGTCATAAATGGATTATGAACTCGCAGGTAAACGGGATTAATTGGTTCTACCACAATTAGCCAGCCTGGGGGGGGGGGGTAATCGGGCTAAAACTGAATAATATGTACCCTTGCTCCGCAGTGCCACTGCGGTGGTTAGATTTAGAAAGATCTACCTGATAGCTACCTTCAATAATATCACATACCAGATTGACTGCAATAACTGATGTTATGTTTACAATGCCTGGTGATATATGTCTACCGGCACCAAAGGGGTTGTTATTGTGTTTTAATATAACCGGTGGTGGGGCTATTTTTTTTCCACGATTCAATTATTCCCGGATAATATTCTTCAATAAGATCATTTAATGATTTCTTCATTTCAGCGTTATTTAAATCTGGTATAACGAGTGTTTGTAAATCTTTTTCTGTTATTTTATAATGATCAAGAAATATTTGCTTCGTATTTGGATTTGCGCGGGGATTTTTAAGATCAGTTGAAACGTTTATAATACTTCGATTGACGATGTATAAATCGAATAAGATCTTATTTAAATGTTTTATTGACTCAATTATTTGCTGCTTTACACTTTCATTATAATGTTGTGATAATGAAATCAGTAAATTTCTTAAATCATTAAACGTTTTATCGTATTCGGGTTTAAGAGTATCTAAAAACTGTTTAATAAATCCTACATCAACAGTATGTCGAATATTCCCTAACGGAATCCTTGGTGCCAACATAATAATAATAACTACTGATCTAGTCATCTTGGGGATCCTTTTACCGTCAAAATCGGTAAAGTAGTATATATCGTCGTTTTGATCAGATTCAAATACTATATACCCCCATGGATTTTTTCCTCGATATTCTGGACGTTTTATAAATATCTTTTCTGTTGTGAGAAATTCATTTTTAGTTGGTTCTGAAACTCCATTATAAACAGGTGCAAATTCAGGCCATCCTAACACGGATCTAATCGAACTTTGATAAATATCTACGAGGTAATCAGGAGAATTTATTTCAATAACCGCAGATAGTGTTGGTTCGTGAACAGTAATCGCTATTTTAGATTCTTTCTCTGTGATAGATTTAATTCTGCGTTGGAATTCATCATTAATCTGTTCTATTTGATAACTACCCGTTGAAATTCCAACAACCTGCCAGTCAGGTGTTCCATCCGGTTTATTCTTATTCGCGAATACCAGTGAATTATTTGGTTGTTGTCCACCAAACGGTTTTGATCTAATATTAGGCCAACTATAATAAACTCGTAATTGCGCTAATGCTATTTCCTTTGCTGGAATTGCAGTCGGAAAATTAACGCTAAATTCAGGATTGGTTGAACTTAATGATATCATAGTAGTTTTTGACGGCGTTGTATTAGCCACTATCTGCTGTAATAGCTCGCGCGACTCTGACATTATTATTATAGTTATTATTTAATTCTCCATCTTTCCGTCACTAGAGAACGCATCACGTTCCACTATGAATACTTCATCGTAGGTTTTCATTATCGTTACGAACTCTTCATCGGATATTTTACCATCACTGAGATACGCTGAAATATACGAGCATAATTTAGTGTATGCGGCTGTTGCTGTGTGCAATTTCATCACGTACTCGTTTAGTTTATCATTCGTACACGTAGATATTTTTTTAGAGATAATACTGAAAATACCTGCGCATGTTGTTGCCGTTGAAGCTATAATCGTTACAACTGCAGGCGCTGTCATCGTTATCGTTGATAATAATAATCCAGTTCCAGCAATAACAGCAGAAACCGAGTATACCATTATATCAATAACGACCATACGACGACGATATTTTTTTACCTTTATCGTGTAATCGTCGATGATATTTTTAGTTTGGTTTGACACTCACATACTTGAGTGTATCTGTGACGTTGAACGTCGATAAATGATTCTTGATTCATTATACTTATTTAAATAACTAATTCGGGAGTTTCGGCTATGAACTCAATACACCACCAATAAGTCACTGCGGTTAACTTTTTATCATTCGCTATCAGCATAAACGTTTCTTCAGTATCTTTATTTAACACTATAGACACAATTCCAGAAAAATCATCGGTTGAATGACGCCATGGAAATGTGGTAAATATACTGAATTTTGCACTACTAGATACAGATAATCTGTATACACCAGTAACCTCTGCAGTGTGTTTAAAAGTGTTATTTTCCTGCGACCATGTTGCCTTTCCTGATGCGACTGTGTACACGATATTAATGATCTGCTTGTGAGGAATTTTAACGAGATTAGTTTTTTGAATAATATTAGGAATACCACTAATGAGATCGTTGAGTCTTGCGTTAATGTCAGCGAGATTAATAATAACAGTAGGTGGAGTTCCAAAAAATTCGTTAATAGATCTGTTTATATTTCTACGAAAATTTAGAAATGTTTGTACGTGATTAAAATATTCAGTTCTAAATGAAGCAATTCCATCATTGATAGTCGTTAATGAAGTAGTTATTGGAATTTCTTTATCGTCGACGTATTTCTTCGTTGCGGCGTCGAAATCTGTTTCTGGTGTTCTGAGATTATTAATACCATTATTATTCATGTCGAGAAATGCACGCATTGTACCACCGCGCACTGATACGTATTTGGATTCTTGATCATCGACGTATTTTTTTGTTGCTGCGTCTGTATCTGCGATTGGATCTCCAAGATACATAATTTTTCTTCCTGACATAATAACGTCACCGGTAAATACATCACCAGTTTTCTTAACATAATCGTTAACCGACTTACCGGAATCCTGTATTTTACCTTGATCAGTGAAAGTAAAGACATTATTAACAACCGCGTTGGGAATTCGTACAAGTACATCTAATAGTTGTATGTTACTCGTTTTTAATCGTCCTTGTTTATCCTGAAAAACGACGACTTCATTTTGATCCACACTCGTTATATTTAATAAATCATCGATTTCATTTCTGAGCTGATCAATAGTTGCATATTTAGATAAATCAATCTTCTGAGCTCTACCTGAGGATCTTCCGTAAATATCTACCATTATATTTACTGATATCAGTTTAAGTACTATGACGTAGTGTAGTGAACGCGTGTACGACTTTATGAGGCGGTGCTGTTGATTTTGATACAGCATCAAGCATAGCGAGGGTTTCACGGCCGCATATTGGAGGATCAGTTATTTTTTGTGTCGGTAGCGTTGAATACCAGATTGGAGCAGTATTATTACTGACATAATGAAGAAATTCTTTCGGTGGTGTTAATCCATACGAATCGAAATAAATAATTCCACGTGGATCAATTGCATATCCTACCCAGTGCGTGCCTGGGCCAGAATTTTTATCGAGATTAATAATACCGGTTTCATGTTGCATTGCAACGGTAGGTAATTGATCGCGCATAAAAACACCTCTGAAATTTTTTTATTTTTAATTGCTTAGCAGCATTAAGTAAATCAAAATTGGACATGGGTGTTATTAGTAAACTGTCCCTGGTAATCTTAGACCCTTTCCGTACCAGTGTGGAGTCCCTGGTAATCTTAGACCCTTTCCTTTTTTTTTTTGATTCCTTTTCCGGTTGCTTTCTTTAACGCCATTCCAGCAGCTGTTCCAACAGCGCCTAACGCAGCTGCCTTTGCAACAGCTGGGGCTGCAGCTGCTATTAATGCTGGTATTGCTGCGAGAAGTGGAAATATACCACCCGTTTTAGCAATATCTTTGATAGCGCCCGCAGAATGATTAAGTTTGACGCCTTTATTTGATTTTTTAGCGTTATTGAAGTTTTTAAACTGACGCTCGGTCAACGATAGTTTATTTGCACCGGTCATCTGTTCTCGCTTTAGCGATATTTTTATTCCACAAGTATTTTTTGATGCTGATTGCAGCCTTTTAATCTGACTAGGAGTCAGACTCACACTAACGTGATGATATGACATTATTAATATTATGAATGATCTAATTACATATTTTCTACTGGAGCATCAATAACTCTCATTCGTCCACCAACACCTTCGAGTAACATCGATTTATCGCTGAGTATAACTGCGATTGCTCTGTAATTTGCAATAACTCCTATTGTCACACGAGCTCGAAAATGAATATCTACAACAGATTGTCTGGTTAAATCTAAATGTTCTAGAGAAAAGTAATAAATCGGATACAGCGATGTAAAATCTAGCTGCGATATTTGTAAACCAGTATCGATATTTTGATCACGACCCATGAACGACATAAGACGATGATATGCACGTGCTACATGATTTTGATCGAAATTCAGTAATATATCCTCGGATGGTTCTTGATGTCCATTTATCCTTAATGAAACCTCAGAAACACCGAGTTGGTCAAACACCATTTGATTTCGTAATTGTGTGTTTAATCGTGTAATATCTTGGAACGCAATAAATATATGTCTTGGTGCAGAAACACCTTGCTGTGATGCTATTTGCCACGTAAATAAACCATCAATTGCACTCTGAACAGCATCTGTGGTCATTGTTAACCACGACAACGTCGATTTACCGCCTTGACTCATGAAAGGTAACAACCGGTCATCTTCGGATATTGACGGAGTCATCACTGGCATCCATAGGGAAAGTTTTGTTAGTATTACTATACCAGCATCACCAATAGGTCTCCATAATGCATCATTATCATCGCCTTTTCGTACGAGTACAACTGTGTGTTTGGCTCCGAAAATGATTTTTCTGACATTTCTACAGAATCCAAAGATATGTGACAGTGGAATTGCACATGAAAATCTTCTCCTATCGCCTCTTAACATTGATCGACGCGCTGCAAATCCTAAGTTGAAATCTGGATTTGGAAAAGGTAGATTTTCAATAGCAACAGGAGCAGGAGCAGCAGCTCGATCATTTGGTTGTCGAAAAACCTGATTTCTACTGTCAGGATGGTCAGAAGTATCCTTGACAAACATCATTGATGGACCAGCTGATCTTGAGTAATCGTCGCTGTATCTTGCAAGGCCTAGTATTGTCGTGGCAACATCAACATCTTTCTGGATTGATTCAATATTTTTTCCGTCAATCATGTACGTAGCGCTATCAAATAACGCCATAATACCATTATTAACGAAACCAACCCTAACATCAGCGGCGTATGCTACTGGTGCTGCAGGAACAGCGTTATTTAAAATTTCACCTTCTACTTCAATAAAAGCCTCAGCAGGTAGAAAATACCTACTTGTATCTTGAACCTGTAGTTCAATTCTTCCACGTTGATTTGGAATTCGGGCGTCATAAGAATAATACTGATAATCGCGCACAGATTCATCTTTGAGAACTGGTGCGTCCATGTCAAACGCGGGATCGGATATGCGTTTAAACATCTTTATTATTATCGTCTTCGTCTAACTCGAAGACCACTCCTCGAAGAGAGACCACTTCCTGCTATCAGACTAGCGGTTATATTTTTTTCCTTTTCCGACATCGGAATATCAGCTAACTCCGCTAGTTTTTGATTAGCTGCTTGATTTATTATTTTACTTACGCTTGCGGGCATCACTTCAGTGCTAGGTAATTTCACAGGTCGGGTCGGTCTGCGTATTAATCGTGATAGTCTATCTTTAATTGCTGAGAATGCTTTGCTAGCGAGATTACCAACAGCGCCTATACCCTTTTCACGAACAACATCAATAGCTTTCATTCCTAGTTGCTTTGCAATCGGTATTGCTTTTGGGGCTATCCTTCTAAACAGACCCTGAACAACATCACCTAATCCATCTCCGTAGGTCGTTTTGTATACAGGTAATCGAGAGTTTATTACCCTGACCATGGTAGGTCCACGAGTATTGTGTATGATCATTTTATTATTAAGTGATTTTATCACTAATTACATACTTAGTCACTATAATAATCATAAGTGACATCGTCACTGATTTCATTAATAAGAGACCGATATACATTAATATCCATGATGCCGCCACTAAATAATCGTTTGCAAATATCGGCTACTTCATTAATGATTTCTGGGGAATTATTACCAGCTCGTTTTCCTCCGATGAGGATTTCTAATCGATCGACATCAGCAAGGACATTATTGGGGCAAGTAATAAAACCACTTCCTAAACCACTTCCAGTTGTTTCGGGAGCGTCTTGAAATTCCTCTTCTTCCTCTTCACTTGGTTTCGGTGGTGTTTTTTGTGGTTCTTCCTTTTCACTTGGTTTCGGTGATATTTTTCGTTGTAACTCTTGTTTTTGTTGTGGTGTTTTTGGTGATACTGGATAATCACGAAGTGATTGCTCAAATGGTTTTGGTGTTGTTTGTTCTGGAGGTTTTTTTTGTTTCTTTTGTTTCTTTTGTTTTGTTTGTTGTTGTGTTTGTTGTTGTTTTATTTTTTCTTGTTGTTGTTGTTGTTCTCGTTGTTGTGTTTGTTTTTTCATTATTTGTTGTTGTTCTGGCGGTAATTGTATGAAGATAATATAATTTTCTATTGCATTCATATATTCAATAAATCTTGTATCATTATTTCTAGCCTGATCAACGTCATAATGTATGCGAAATATCCATTTGTACCAGTCTTCACGGGTTATAGTTTTATTAGCATATTCAGGTTTTAAAAACTGTCCTCGATCATTATAGTTTTTCACAGCAGTTATAGCTAAATTTCCTGAAGTTTCAATATTTCTAATTACAGTAATAGCATCTTCGGTAAATTTATCATTCAACGCAACTCTTCCCCTCGCTTCTTGTTCTTCTGGTTCTCCTGGTTCTTGTATACGACCCTTTATGTCACCTATTTCACCACGAACTTGTTCAATACCTTCAAGAATTTCCGGAACTGGCATCGCAGCAGCTATTTCGGCTGGAAGTTCACGTAAAATTTTTTTTGTCTTTTTTGTTCTTCTTGCTATTTTTTCGGTTCCTTCTGCTATTTTTCCAGTTACTTTAGCGGTTTTCTCCAACACAGGTTGAATACCTTTAGTGGTCTCAGTGATAGGTTTAAATAATTTTTTTGTATCCTCTTCAAATTCAACTTGAGATTCCTGACGCGATTGTAGTTGTTGTTTAACAGAATCACGAACGGGTAGATATTTTTTAATTGCCTCTAGTCGCTCTCGAGCTAATTTAGCTGAGTGTGGTTCTCCGATACTCATTATTGATAATATTCATTATTGATAATATTTATATGGCTGTTTAATTTATAGCAGCAGAGAGGGTGAATGACATACGCACGTGACCAAATTGTGAAAAAATCTGGTCAATTAAAGAAGTATTAAAACAAAAACTTATTTTTTTTTCAGGGAACCCTTAATTTTCAAAAATAAGGTCTCTACAAAGTTGTAGGGTTCACCCTCTCTGCTGCTACTTTTCTCTGTTTAATGCATTCTGGATCATTTTACACTGCTGTGATGAATCAACAACATTGCAAGGTAAAAATACGGTTTTTGTTTTTACTGAATGAAATATAATTGGTAGGATCGAACGTAGACCAACTAGTAGATCTCGCTCTTTTTTTCCTACTGTCATTGTGGCTTGAGAAAAATGGGTTTTGCGGAATAACTAGTGTTCAGGTTTAAGCTTTTTCATCAAACATTGCAGATGACTTGTACTTAAGGTAATAAAGAAACTGTTAGATTTTATAGTCTAGAGGTCATATTTCACCAACATGGTAAGTCTACTAAGAAAATAATGGTTTCAAGCCATGTATTGGTCAATAATCTCCTGAGTCAACACTCTCCTTCTTTACTAAACATAAGGTGAACATTGCACTCTTGTTAAAACATTTTGATTTTATTTAGCCAGGTCTAGAAAGGGCTTTGATAATTGATTTATATTAATTTTTCATTTGAATTTTGTTTTCTTTTTTCAGTTCCAGTAACTTCTGTACAGCTAACAGATGGAACTGGTCAGCCTTTAATTACACCTGTGCCTGTCCTTGATGGAGCAAATAAAGATTTACGATGTGATACATCCCCATATGGAAGTTGGCCATGTGCCTTGTTTAATTGGTATAGAAGATTAGGGAATCAGTCTCCAGTACTAATCCAAAATCAGTCTGTTTCCACAACAGGCATGAAAGCAGAGGCTGACTTGTCAATAAACATATCTTTCAGTACACTTGCACTGATGGGCTGCAGGTCATATCAAGATATGTACATATATTGTGAAGCACGTGATGAAACAAACAGAGGAAATTTTTCAAAGTCAAGAGAGGTTCAACTTACTATTGTGTGTAAGTAGATCTATTGAAATTTGATATTAATAGTTTATATATGATATATGGGTCACTTATCAATAACATGAAACTTTATGCAAAACTATGCCTGTTGGTTGTGTTGATGTAAATAGAAAATCATACTGCAGCCAAGCTTTGATGATAATTTTGACTATTTTCATGCTCAAAGAATTAAAAAAGTAGTTTTATATATGTGTTACAAGTCTAGATGGACTTTTAGGCTATAATTAGACAGTTGCAAGTGCAGCCTTATCAACACAAAGATCACTTGTCATGTGGGATTTTATGACAATACATAGTTATATTCAGAATTTTAAGAATTTTCACCAACGTGGTAACGTTGTAGAAATTGGTTGGGGGTTTTCATTTTCTAATGGGGTTTTATGGTTGGGGTTCAGGGAAGGGTCAATTGGAAGTGGTCCAAGTAAATTAAAATTTATATTGAATGACCAGGTAATTGTTTTACAATAGTAAATGGATCTACAAATCCCTTTGTTTGCAGGAAATTTAGAATTTTGAAATGGATCTACAAAACTTCTTATTTTGCAGGAATTTTTAATTTTCGGGAAGAATAGTGATATCATTTATTTAAAAAAATAATGAATTGAATTAAAACTATTGTGGCCCTTACATGTCAATAAACATGTCACAAAGAACCAGCTATTTTAGTGTGCTTATAACAGTAACTCTTTGAATGACATGGTGCTTTCTATTACTCTTGTGTCATATTTATTTTACATTATTTCATTGATATCATTTCATGATATAAAATCATGAAACTTGGGGATGCATCTTTATGAGTACTACTCCATCATTTCAGTAATACATCAAAATTGACCATTTTGCTGCACTGACAAACAGGTCAGTATCAACCATGTTTTGTGCTTCATGGGTTACATTTTGTGTTTATTTCTCACGACTATTCATACTGTAATGTGAACTTGATGATGACAATCTTATAATATTAGAAGCTATATCAGACCAGTATTTCATATTGTACTAGTTTTTGTTAAGTTCTTGCATGTACATGAGTTTTTGGCATGCTGTATGAATCAGAAAACTTAGTGAGTGGATGCATCTTCATAAGTTCTATATCCTTTTTATAAAAAGAGATCTTGTGACATATAATGCAGTGACTTTGTCCAAATTTGGTGTTAAAATGCATTTCTTGGGTGCTGTTTTATGTTTCAATCATTTTATAGTAAGATGCATCTCATTACTACAATGCTCTTAAAATCAAATCACTGTGACCTACATTTTATGCTTTGCTAACAAGAGTTACGTATTTGTGTTTATAAATATAATGATTCATCCATGCTAAATGCATATACTTCTTATTCTATTCAGATGGCCCTTAATTTCTGACCAACACAGATGGAAGTGGGAATAAATATATTTATTCAATGAAAAACTTTCCATAATTCCATAATAATGATTAGGATATGGGTGAGTGGACTGAATGCTGCATGCTTTTCAGGCCTTACTTGAATGGACTGAATGCTGCATGCTTTTCAGACCTTACTTGAATGGACTGCATGCTGCATGCTTTTCGGGCCTTGAGTGGACCACATGGTGCATACTTGTAAGGCCTTACTTGAGTGGACAGAGTATTGCATGCTTTTCAAGCCTTACTTAAGGGGACAACATGCTGCATGCTTTTCAGAAGTTACTTGAGGGGACAACATGCTGCATGCTTTTCAGGCCTTGAGTGGACCACATGGTGCATGCTTGTAAGGCCTTACTTGAGTGGACAGAGTATTGCATGCTTTTCAGACCTGCTTGTAGTGGACAAGCAATTGAAAGTTATTTTTGAAGCATAAACGATATAACAGTGGCTGTCACTCCAAAGTTACATAAAGCCTTCAAGTTTCATCCAGTAAAATCTGGCTTCCATGGGTGGACAATGATAATAATTATTCAAGCAGATTTTAAGAACATTATTTAAAAGAATTACAAACACAATCAACTTGTCCCCTCTAATTTGATATGACTGAAATGTTTCTTTTTATTATTTTAAGTCTTTTACACACCATCACACTAGATAGGCAGGTAGGTGGGTAGGTAGGTAGATGTGTGTATGGGTAGGTAGGTGATTTCACATTATGTCAGCACAATCCTGGCATAATGCCACTTAAAAGTTTACATTCAGTTGTCAGTTTGTGTAAGCAATTGAGCAATATCAGGTCTGCTTAGGCCTCTTATTTGTCAATGTTATGAGTCTATGCTCTTAAAGTAAGTAACAGAGAAGAATGAAGAGCAACAAGCTTTGTAAAATTGAACAAATAATTTATTTCCTCGAATACAAAGTGAAGATGTTGTTGTTGTTGTTATTGTTGTTGTTGTAGGGTTTAATGCCATTTTTCAGCACAAGATAGGCTATTCATGGCGGCCAGTATAAATGGTGGAGGAAGAACCCAGGAAAACTCCGGAAAGAACCACCGACCCATGAGAAGCTACTGGCAAGCTTTCTCACATACCCACATTGGCCGAACATGAGACTCGAACCCATGCAGACATAGGTGAGATGGCAGTGATCCGTAATGGCGAGTGCTTTAGACCACTCAGCCACTCGGGGCCCCCCAAAGTGAAAATGAAAATAAAAGAACATACAGTGAATTAAATCCCAAAATAATCTTAGAATTACAGACACAAGTCCTAATAATTAAAATGCTCTGAATAAACTTAGTAGAGTCCCAAATTAAGTCCAATGCTAAAGGTGTTGATGTGCCTGTGATGAAACACAGTAATATAATTCCAGGTTTTAATTAACTATGAATCCCAGTGAAGATCTCTGTCCAAGAATATTATTTTATGATGAGCACTCTGTATTTTCAGGGAAAATAACCACTGGAATTAAATAGTTTGAAGAAATAAATTCCAGCCCAAATGAACTACTGGTCACAACAATAATACAAATTTATTCCAGTAGATCTTAAATCATGAATGAATAATCTTTCCAGTGACAAGTTTATATAGTCCTCTACTTGACCTCAGGTCACAATTAACATTTTTGAATAAAAAAACCCATTTCCTAATGGAAAATAACCATCTAGAATGTTCTTAATGTTTACAAGATAAAATGTTAATTATTATTAGAAAGTCTGTTACAGAAATTATAATATATAACCTGGACAATGTGAGGTACATTAGGTAAATTGTAGGGAAATTCCAATAACCTAGACCCAGACCCAAATAAAGATATTTACTTGTATTAATAATGATCCTGATATTAAACCCATACACATAGATAATATTTTAGCTAGGTATTAGTTTTTTACAGAATAAAATAAAAAAATTCAATAATTCAGGTCAAGTATAAAATAAACTTGATTTTGGATGGTTTATAAAAATTCTGAAAGAATTTCGTAAAATGTTGCTAAACGGTTTAAGAAGTCTTTTTAAGGTCTAATATTTTAAATAATGGCAGCCATATAATATTGGCTTGGTTTATAAAAATTCTGAAAGAATTTCTAAAAATTTTGCTAAACAGTTTAAGAAGTCATTTTAAAGTCTAATATTTTAAATAATGGCAGCCATATAATATATATATATATATATATATATATATATATATATATATATATATATATATATATATATATATATATATAGTCTGTGAGTGTGTGTAAAATAAAGTAATTGACTCTATACATTTGTATTGTCTTTAAGCTTTGTGTCCAATTTGATTGAAATTTTCTGATGATGAGGCTCTGTTAAGAAGTCGCTTAAAGTTTTCCACCCTAATTTTAGTAACAGTGAAAATATTTGATCAGTATAATTTGTATTATCTTGAAACCTTTTCCATTTTAGCAATGGGAGCCATATTTAATGATGAATCTGCATCATTTTATAAATTGAAAGCCCTTATTACCAAAATGATTGTCAAATTTGGTTAATTTCTTTGAGCGGTTTCTAAGAAATCATTTAAAGGTTTTATTTCTTTGTAACAGCATATTGCTGGTGAATTGGCACAGTTTCAACAATTTTTAATCCCTTTATGCCAGCAAGCTTTCTGTAAAGTTTGGTCAAATTTTGGTGAGCACTATATTTTTGGGGTTTTCTTTTCAGAAGTTGTTTAAGAAATGCTGTTGTCTGAGCAACAGTGACTACATTTGATTGTGGAGTAAAATGATTCATACAAAACGGAAATCATCATATGCCAGGAAAATTTCTGTCAAATGTGCTAAACAAATTTTTATTAGATTTTGTGAAATCAATAAAAGTTATATATTTTAATGGCGGCCCAATTTGGTTAGGAATCAGCATCATTTTTATAAACTTGTAAGGTCTTCATGCAACGATGGTTTCTATCGAAATGTATTATGCTGTTTGGGGGGAATCATATAATTGTTTTCCCATTTTTGTAATGCCGTCCACTTTTTATAGCATATCAGCATCATTTATACAAATTCATGACATGATGTTTCCTTTCAACTGTGATTGACTATTGTTCACCAGTTTGTGAGAAGTCCTTGTTTAAAGATTTTTCTGTTTTTAGAAATGGTGGCCAAATCTGATGCAAGATCAGCACAAGTTGTGCAAAATTAGAAAACTTTGATGCTGGGATGTGTCTGTAAATTTTGGTCAAATTCTGTTTAGCAGTTTTTGAGATGAGTTAAGTTTTTTCTTTCTTCCAGTTTTATTAACAGCTGACATATTGAATGGCAGATCAGTATCAGTGGCGTAACTGGGGGGGGGTGCGGACTGCACCAGGTGACACCATCAGAGGGGGTGACACCAAAATGACTGTCTATAAAATTTTTGAACTTTTGTGCAGGAAGGAGGTCCATGAGGGTGACACCATGAGTTACCACACATGACTGTCATTAAAATATTTGAATTTTTGTGATTGGGTCCATGGGGGTGACACCATGAGTTACCGCACTGGGTGACACAAACCATAGTGAAGCCACTGATCAGTATCCTTGTATAAATTTGTAAGGGTTTCGTACCAGACTGCTTATTCTATTCATCAGTTTTGGGCAAGTAGTTTGTACATTTTCCTATTTTTAATAATGGCGACCATTTTTAATGCCATGTTTCAGTTATATATACTTGAAAGCCTTCAGTTCCAGGAAATTTTGTGACAAATTTTGTCAAATTCTGTTGCACGTTCAAAGGCTTTTCTATTTCTTGCATCAGAAGCCATATTGTTTTGCAGATTGGCATATTTGCACAACTCTGAAAGGTCTTCTTTCCCGACCAATTTATATAAACATGATAAAGATTGGTTAAAAATCTTAGTGTTGGGAAAAAGTCCTTAAAGGTTAGTTATATTTATTAACGGTAGCCATGTTTGATGGCAGATTGGCAAACATTTGTACAATTAGAGGGACTTCATGCCTGATGCTCTCGGTCAAGTTTGTTCAAATTATATGCATCCGTTTTGAAAAGTCGTTAGCAGGTATTCTTATTTTCATTATTGGTGGCGTTTTTTGGTCATTTATATTTATTATTGTTTTAAAGTTAGAAGACACCAACTGCTGATAGATGGGCTTTTATGATTTTGATATCGGCAGCCATGTCTGACATTAGATGTACAATTTTGAAAGGCCCATATTTTAAGTTTCTGATAAGCTGAAAGAAGCAGTTGTAGACGGTTGGCTTTTTGTCTTTGGTATAGGAAGCCATATTTGATGGTGGATTAGCATTATTTTCACAAACATTCACAATTTTCATGCCAGGATGCTTTTTATAAAATTTAATTAAATTCTGTTCAGCTGTTTTGGAGAATTTTTGTAATAAAAGTTTTTCTATTGTAAGTAATGGCAGCCATATTTGATAGCGAAATGTCATTTGTATAAACTTGAAAGGAGTTTATGGCAGGATGCACTGTGCAGAGTTACATAGAAATTGGTCTAGTTTATTGAGTATGCTGAAAATATCTTTGACAGACAGAACCATTCTACATTTTCACTTGGACTTCTTGTTGATAATTTCTGATGTAAAATCAGTTTAGATTAGAAATTAATTACATTTAAATATGCAAATATCATTGCTTTATTCTTGTTTGGTCCATATTTAGTTATTTACCTAAAAATTAAAGGAAATATACTTGGCACTTTTAAAAGTGGGGTCTGTGGTGTTAGTGGTACTTGCAGTTAAATGTGTTTGAGTCAGTTGTCAAAATTTACAATAATTGGGATAATGAATTTACACCCTAGTATCCAAATGAAAACAATATAATGCATGTTTGGAATATTATTCTGGTAAAAGCCAGGTTCGGCATGTATACAAAGCTGATCCCTGCAGGTTCCTAAGTCTGAATGCAGGTCATAATAAAAAGAAGAAATGTACATATATTGGACATTTTTATACACTCTAACATGTTTATGTGGAAGCCACAGTAACTCAACTGGGAGTGTCAGAATTGTAAAATGCAATGGGAGTTTGACACTCGTTTAGGCCAGCTCGGTCAGCTGCCTCAGTGTGTCCTTGGGAAGGTATTTAGCTCCCATTTCCTCAGCATGACATAGCCAATAATATATTAACAGTACAGTTAAAACTCAACATAAATGTCCTTATGCTGACTGAACACACTCTACTCAGGTAAAAGTTCATACTGATTGACAGAAAAAGCCAATTTGTTAGGGACTTTTTAACGAAACATAATGAATTTTTTAATTTGATCATGCATAGTTTTATGAGTTCTAACCTTTGTTGAAGCAGTCATAAACATTCCATGGTGTTCCTCCTAATGTGCAAGTTTTTCAAAACATGCATGCCAGTCTTTGTATGATCCCTAAATAAAAGGAATTTATCTTGTTGTCTGTACTAACCGAACTATGTCTGGCAACAGGATTTATTTCAATCAACTATTTTAATCCTATCTTTTATTTCACAATCAAATCTATCACATGACTAGACCCCTGAATGTTACACAAGTGCACAACATGTGATTCATTATACAGCTTTTAAATCCAATCAGCAAATTAAAAATGAGTAATGAAAAAACTGACCTCAAATTGTCTGCCATAATATGTGCAATATAAACCAAACTACTGATTAGGACACTTTTACTATTTTAGGATTTGAATGGTTTTATTTTGCAGTCAGTGCTCACAGAAAGTTTATTTTAGACACTGGCCCAGGGCTTTTGACTTAAACTCATGAGCCCTGACTGAAATTCCACAAGCCTGGAATCCAGTTTCCACATGCCCAAAATTTCCCCTTTTGTAATATTGTCACACCACAGTTGGAATAAAAATTCAATAGGGTTCAAAGGGGTTTGAAGGTAATGCAGATGTTATTAGTGTTCATCACTACACTGACTAGGAACTGGATGGTCTAGGTGTTCTAGCTTCTCTGCTGGATTCTCTGAGTGAATTCTGGTCAGAACTGAGCTGATGTACATCGATGTGAAGTTTGCAGTATGTGCAAAGAATGAATACCCCCCCCCCC